>VWZS01002639.1:5577-43515 GCA_013397075.1 Rhabdornis inornatus | reverse complement strand
AAAAAAAAAAAAAAAGTAAAAAAAAAAAGTATTGAAGTTGGGAAAAAAACATCAATGTAACTCCTTCGGTGCTATGCTAACTGCTTTGTTTGACCCAACCAAATGCTGGCCAACAAACAGATATTCCCTCTTTGTCCTAAAAGCACCACACATCTGTGTCTTGAACAGGGGTGGACTGAGAGGGCTGAGAGAGGGCAAGCATAGTTTTGAAAGCAATTAAAGTCTCATGTTTATCTGGTAGAACAAAAAGATGTAGGTGCACACTGCTTTCAAAGCTTGTTGTCGCCCATCTCGTGGAATTAAATAGGATATAGCCTATAAGGTATTGAGGGCATTATATATATATATTTAAAAAAAAAAAGGACAAGAAGTTCACATTATTGATAAATCACCCTTTAATTCTCCCGAAATTGTGGTGTTTAAGAGGGAAACCACCTGGCTGTGCTTGCACCCGCTTGTTTTGGTATGACTCAATTCAGCAGTGAGAGTAAAACAGCAGGAAGAGAAAGAATTCCTCCTACTATATATTAAGCCTGAAGTGAAGTGGGTGCCTAGGAATTTTCAGGATTAAAGGGATTAATCAACATGTATGTCTGAGTCTATATCCCCAGTCCTGTGGAAATATAGGTGAGCATACATGCCATGTTACTGCAGCAGTATATATGTTTTAATATATATGAACACCACATTGTGAATTCCAAAGGGCTTTTTCGAGATGAGGAAGGTCATTCCTGGTGAGAGGTGCTAGCAATTTGGGATTTGCAAGCAGGGTTGAAATAAACATTCCTTGTAGGGTTTGGGGGTTTTTTTTTGTGTTTTGTTTTTTTTTTTAATGTTAAAAGGCCATCAGAAGCTTAACGTCCTGAGAAAATGCTGTCCCATCTGATCTTCCACTTCTTAAGGCATTTGGAAGCCAAAATCCAACCAAACACGAGGGCCAAACACAGCATCAGGATAAATCAGTAGAGCTCCACTGATGGCCAGGCGCCTCCTTAAACTATCTATGCTAAAAGCAGTAATTTCTACTGGTGTTGGGGAGCCCAAACAGAGCCCTATTGGTCTTTTTCTTCAACTGTGGCAATAGATTTCATCTTTGAGCTTGTAGAGTTTGTCAAAACTTTGGCAAAACTTGGGCAAAAGCAGGAGTATCTTTTCAAGAGCAGCCATCTGAGTGTAGCCTACTCCTGATCTCTATGGGGGCTTTGTAGTCCCTGGCTTTAGCTGAGGAAGAGATGGTTTCTCCTTTCACCAGTATCAGCAGTGCAATGAGAACAGCCCTGTCAACACACGCAGCAAACGGGGCCCCCCTTTGCAGGGAGTAAACCCTCCAAATCTGATTTCAAGCCCTTAAAATTCAAATGCCAAATGCCACTCGAAGGGAATGATTATTGTTTTGCCTCCAGATGTCATTCCTGTTCATCAGTCACAAGGACAAGCAGCTCATATTTTCCTTTCTAGCTGTATTTACCAATAAAACTCGCTGGCAGTGCCAGAACCTCCTCCCCTCAGCCCCAGCTGAACGCCACCTGCATCCACCCCCGCCTTTCCTCCCTTTCCTTCACTCTAAAAGCAAACACAGTTCCTTCCTAAGTAGGGAAGATGCAGGACAAATGCCAGCTGATTACACCTGCAATCTGTTCTCTTGAGGGGTTGGTTTCAGTTTCTGAGGGCACGCGAGTACATGCAGGGACATGCTCGCAGGAATTTCAGCAGCCTGAAGCTGAAGCCTCCTGACTTCAACTGGGTGATTCTTGGGATCATCCCATGCAGGGCCAGAAGTTGGACATCCATGATCCTTGTGGGTCCCTTCTGACTCAGGATATTCTGATTCTATGATCTGGCATTGTGGGAGAAACAACAAAATTTTCCCCAGGCAAAAATTACCCCCTCAAATTACTTCAATTTCACACCATTCAATTCACAAACATATAACCTGTTTTTTCTCAATAATCACTGAAATCTCAGTATCAGCCAACAAATTCTTGATGGATAAGAAGTAGTGAAAGTGGACTGGTTTGCACTTATCCACAGGCTTCCCAGAGCTACTCGAACAATTAAACAAGCCTTAAATTGGATGTAATTGCAGTCATTCGGAGGAGAGCTGTGATGAGTGTTTTCTGAAGGAGGGTCTAAATAGGTATCACAGCCAAATCCCTTTGTCTCCCATCTTTAGAGTGGCAGGGAAGAGATTTTACCTTGCATATCAAAGTTTTCCATTAGCTACAAAATATGTCCCCTCCCAAAATGGATCCAAAACTTGAGGGGGTTTCCATGGAAAATATTTTCCTATTAGAAGAAAATAATGGTTCTGGCTACTGTTTCTGCTCCGCAAACTTTTACCGTTCCAGCCTTTTGTTCCAATGAGGAATGGGAATTAGTTTTAAAAGTGTTTTATTTACTCAGGGAAGGACTATTTCACATCTCAATTTGGTGACTCCTGTCACTGGGCCAAGTTTGGACCATTCCACTAAATCTGATGTGGCCACCCATTATGAAAACAGTATGAGAAGACAGGTGGGATGAGGTTCTTGCCTGGTTTTCTGGGTGTTCCTTGTTCCAGACTAATAGGGATGTGCTTGGGAACCTGACAGCATGCTCCATGGTGGAGCTGTTCCCCTGAAACCAGGATTATCACACAAAGGCTCTATATTTTGGAGGCTTTGAAAGACTTCCTGATTGCAAGGAAATGCACTTCCTGTGGTGTGAATATTTTCTGGATTTATTTTGAAAGTCATGGTGCCTGAAGAGCCACATTTTCTCTCCATCTCTGCCATGGGCTGTTGGTTGGGAAAACCAAGAGGATGTTAGGGTTGTGTCAGCTGGCAGGTGTAAGACGTTCCCTGGTGCCATTGGCCTGTTTTCCAGGCCATGTGATATGGGAATGGTCAGTCTGTTGCCACCTCCACCCCTGGATCTCTGCCACGCTTACCCCAGGTGTTGCAATGTTCATTTAAAGATCTTTGTCAATCCTACTTCTTGCAAAGCTCTTCTGATTGAAAGGAATCCTAACAGTCCATGGAAACCTCTCAAATGAGCTGTCATCCTAGAAGAGTTTTTGATTAGTGAATTTTGATAGTACTGGAAAGTTGGCACAGACACAGAGAATAGCACAATTTAAATACTTCTATTGCAGAAGTGCCACTTTTCCCATAAACATTGAAATTTGACTAATCACTACTGGAACTCGTTAACACTCAGAACCTGGAAAACACTCTTGCGCTTGATTCCTCAAATTAATCTTTTTCAAGGAGAACAAATTCCACAATCATTACAGAGTGGTAAAACTAGGTTGTTAGGGCTTAACCTGGGGGGTTGGGGGTTTTTTTGCTCCATTTTTTTTTTAGTTTCATCTGTAAACCGGGAGGGATAAAGGTTACCTCGCCAGGGTGATGAGAGGATTATTTGGACAATGCTGGTGATGTGCTTCCAGACCTTAACATCAAAAGTGTTATGGGACTGTGGTGGTGGTGGGCAGGACAAACCCATCATCTCACCTTCCTTTCGTCCCCATTTGGCTCAGCAGACATAACCTGGCAGATTGTTCTGAAATGTCACAGTAAGATTTTGGGAAGCGCTTTTCCCCGTCCTCTGAAATGCCCCTCTCTCTCTGTGGAAAGCATCCAGGGAAGTCAACTGAGAAACTAAGGATTTAGCACAGTCCTGTTGGGCCATGGAGTCATTGACAGCAGAGGTGGTTCCTCAGGTGCATTCCCAAGAGTTCATGCCACAGGCATCTCTGTGTCTTATTCTCCCACCCTAAATCCTGTCTGGCTGAAAAATTCCAAAGAAGAATTCTACTCACCCCAGACCCTCTCCATCAGGTGCATCAGGCAGGAATAATGGCCTAAGTTTTCCTAGTAAAAAGTACATTTTTGTTAAATAAACTTGAAACTTGGTCATGCCCATGCCTTGAATTTGCCTTATAAACCAAACTCAGCCCATTCTGAACCCAGGTCCTTCACCTGAAGTTGTCCTTCCAGTGCCATCCTGACCCAGCGTGGCTTGCAGGTTTAGATGCCCATCCATCCAAGTTAGGATCAAGGATTTTCAGTTCATCTGGGAGAGGTTGGCTCCTTTCTAGGTCATTTCTGCACCTGAACCAGCCTTCCTGGGATTCTAGAAAGACTAGGATCCAAATTAGACACCCAAAATTCGATCTGAATGAACAAGAAAAACTACGTCAAGTCCTTCCGCAGGCAACTCCATTTGTCCCCCACAGTGGTGTCCCAACACCATTCCTGGCTTCTGCCAGCAAGCCACACACACGATGCTTGGGTGACACGTGGCTGCCACCAACCCCTGCTCTGAGCTGGCCAGAAGTGGCTGGGGGCAGTCCTGCCCCTCCTCTCAGTCCAGGGAGCCAATTTCCACCAAACTCGTTGGTTTGTCCTTGACTTGGCGCGATGCCGCTGACAGCGGGGGCAGGCTGCTCGCCAGCAGCTGTCGGAAGAGCTCGGGATTTGCAGATGGGATGGGCTGACAGGTGTCAACACGATGCAAAACCTGTGCTCTTAACTTGGCATAGAGTGCCTGCGAGTCTTTTCTTCTTCTTTTTTCCATCACCAAGCAATGACCTTATGCACAGGGAGCCCGTTGGGGATGGGCAGTGTCTGCAGCAACTTCTTGTTTTGCAGGAGGACTCTGAGGATGTGCTCTGGCTTATTCCCAGCTCTTCCTCTGTTTTCTACATCTTGGAGGGCAATGTGCTTGAGCGTGAGTTTATCAGCAGAAGAAATAGAGCAAGGGCCAACACAGAAGTTTGGTGCAGCAGAAATGTCGATTGAGTAAGGGTGGAATGAGAAGCACAGGCTAAGACCTCAGAAAATCAGACAGGTGCAGGTTTCATCTCTGCCTCAGCCTGGCAGGACTTCTGCCAACCCATCAAAATTGTTGCCTGTGTCCAGGACAATTTATTCTCTGGGCTCCCGGGGTGTGACAGATTGATATATTCAGGGCAGGGCTCTGCAGAGGGATGAGATCAGACTCCCTGAGCACCTTCGACTTCCCCTGGTTTAGTGGGAGCTGAAGGCATCCAGCACATCCCAGGATGCAGCCCAGGGCAGGCTGTACCCTCTTTGCGTTAAATTATTCCCAAAGTTCAATCCTGCTTCTCTTCCATCAGTGCAGGCGTGTTGAGCACAGCACAAAGAGGCCGTTTGAATTTAGGAAAGCTGTTAAAAAGTGTCCAAAGTGCTATGTAAGAGCTCACAAAATCAACGTGCCCCTGAAAAGACCAAACTCTGGTCTCAATTTTACCATCAGCCACCTTGTGTAAACCCCAGTATTTTTTTCTGGGAAAACTCTGTTTTTTCTGTCATCAGCAAGGCCAGAATTCAGCCTGGCCGCACCTGCCCTCATTAACTCCACCAAGCTCTTTATTTTTGTTGATGATGGCTATGTTAGGGCAGCAACATTTCAACTCTCAAAGCCTCGTGGTGCCTTTCCTTGTGGTGCTCACCCTTCACAGGACTTCAGTCAAGGCAACCACTTGTATCCAGCAGCAACGCCAGTACTTTTCCTCTGTATTAGGTGCAAATGCAGTAACAGACTTTAATGTATACTTATATAAATATAGATAGCTAGATAGATATATTGCTATAGTTATAATTATATATATATAATTGAGGTTCTGATGCCACTGTCTGGGGAATGGACCATTCCCCTGCAGGATTAACACTGCTTGAGTGAAACCAACAGCTCAACATCCTGTGAAACATTACAACCTTGGCAAGGAGCTTCTCTTTCCTATGGTTTTGGTTTTTTTTCCAGCTTCCTTCTCCCCTCGCAACTCCCAGAAACGCTCTCAGTGAAAGATGCTGTTTCACATCATAGAAATTACTAAAAATTTCTCCAAATCTCCCCAGTGGATGCTGCCAGGCCACATCTTCCTCCTCACACGGGATGGGGAGGTGTCCCCTTGCCGTGGAAGGAGGATGATGGGGTCGGTGGGGCAGCATCCCAGGGCAGCATCCCAGGGCAGCATCCTTGCCTTTCCTCTGCAACTTGTGGCAAGAGGTGTTATTCCCTCCACCCCGAGCAAAACCATCCGCTGTCGAGCCTCTCCATCTCAGCTGCCCCAGCAACTTGATGTGGTTTTTTTCCTCTTTGGATGCTCGGTTTTCCGTGCTGCTCCGAGCGAGTCGCTGCCCCAGCCCTCGCTGGCAGGCAGGAGGGAAGCTGACAAAGGCTTTGCTCACACGAGCAGTTCTGCCTGACTTCAGCAGGGAGAGGTTTTTTTTTGTCAAAGGACTGCTGGTTTGGGTCAATCATTCCCTTATTGTTACCTTTGAAGTATTGCTGAAACTAGAGAGAGATGATAGAACAGATGTGGAGTGAAGGTATTTTTTTTCCTAAAGGGAACAACACCAATAATACTGTAAAAGGTGCTAGAATCAAACCTCATTTTATATACTTTGGTTCTTAGAGATAAAAAAAATAAAACACACAGTATTCTTCCTGTGCAGCCTTACTGTAGATTGTTATAACCAACTCATTATCCAAAAGATAAAAAAAAAAGTGAAAAGGTTAAAAGAGGACAAAAATTGAGTGATCCTGTATAAAGTGTAACAAATATGACTTTCCTATATAAATGTAAATGATCAGACATATATTAAAATGCACTTGAGACAGGCAGCAAGCATGAAAAAAAGCTTTTGAAATATCTTTTTTAATGTACAACACCTGTCTTTTTTCATTTGGCTGGTGCAAGAGGGAATGTGCCAAGTTGCTTTTATTTCCTTTTCATTCCATTTGTGATTTTTGGAAAAGGACACAGAGTTGGAAAGAGGGTGGGAGGTTTAGCTGGGACAGAAACATGGAATATTCATCTCAATTTTATTTGTTTTGTTTTGTTTCATCGTTAGTTTATGATGTTGGTGGCAGTGTTTGGCCTCACACCTCATTTCTCAAATGCTTTTGAAAGCTTTGCTGCCTGCCTCAGGTTCTGAGCATAACTCTTACCTCAAGAATACCTTTTAAAAAAAATAAAAAGTCAATTGTTTTTTCCCATCTCTGGAAAATTAATGTAAACAAATGACAACGACAAAGAGAAAAAAAAAATTAAAAAATAACAACCAGCAGTGATGAAGGAATGAAAATTAAAAAGAGAAAGAAGTCAAAGCAGAGGTTTGGTGATCAAACCGAGCCATTCTGGTGCTTTTCCCCTTTTTGTGTTGCTAATGATCAAAATTACATGAGATGGGCTTAGACAAGTCTGTGGTCTTAGGATGTAGCAAAAAATGTATTTAAAAAGAATACAAATTTGCATGGAACAAACTCTGATGGAACCTTTAAAGAATGGCTGTTTCGGTGTCAGACGTTTAATGTTAGCATGTGTGTGTGCTGTAAATACCTTTTCATGTGTGACATGTACAGTTGACTGAGGAAAAAAAAAAAAGTATGGAACCGAACAAAAAAGAATAATAATCAAATGCTATTTTATCAGATGATGCACTTTTTCACCTTGATGAGAAGCCACTGTTCACAACTATGCAATCTTCCAGTTTCTCTCTCTATCTCCTCTCTCCAACCTCAAATTTCCCAACTATTTTCCATAACCTAAACCGTTTTTTCTTTTGTACAAAGAAACACAAAAAGTTCCAAACTCTGGTTCAAGGTGAGAGTGCTACTGTGACTTTTCTCAAACAATAAGAGCTAACAAACAGACAAACAAAAGGGGTTTGGTTTTGTTTTTAAGAAAAAGGAGGTTCGGACATGACCCTCTTTATGTTCTCTAAGTGAATCGATGTTTTCTACATGTGCCAGGCTTCTGTTGACTGTTTTTTGGGTTTGGTTTTCTTTCTTGATTCATTTCTCTCTCTCGAGTTTTAGGATTTTTTTTTTGGTTCCTTATGTTTTTCGTTTGGTTTGTTCCTTGTTGTTTTTTTTTTTTTATTCTAGTTTTGTATTGTAGGTATTGGGGATGTGAACATGAAGGTGAAATTTGGCTTAACTCCAAGTGTTTTAGTACATGTGTGTGCTATATGTACATAGTTTTCTACATAGAAAATTTTACGCGCTTTTTAACGCACTTTACGACTTGTATGTACAAAGTTGTCTATATAGAAGATGTAGTGAGTGTCCCCCGAGCCTCAAAGAAGAGCCTTTTGATTCCATGACTTAAGAGGATTTCAGGTGTTTTCAGAGTATCTCACGTGCGTGTGTGTGTGTGTGTGTATTATATACTATATTATATATTATAGAAATATATAATAGCTTATGTCCACGTGAGGGTGTGTATAATATAGACACACATCCAAACCCAGGATCGTACCCATCTACACCATCCAAATAGAGGTTTTGTAGTTCTTTAAGCTGTAATAAATAGCCTGGCTCTACCGGGTAAAATCCCCCCTGTCCTTAGGCGAAAGGTAGAAAATTGACCCGTTATTCACAGTGCATATTCCTGGGGAGGGGAATTCAGTCTTTAGAACTTTTCTTCCCCCATCCCAGTTCGCCACGGAGAGAATGTTGGTGAGGAAACAGGAGAGAGCGTTGGTGAGGAAACAAGGTCATCCAGTGATGAGCTCAGGAAACCACGTGGCCACCAGAGGTGGCTGCCCTGTCCCCCGCCCACCACCGGCTCCCCTGCGCGTGGCTCCCACCTCTCTGTGCCTGTCACACGGGGGTTGCCAATGCTGACCGAGCCTTTAAGCACTTTGCACTCACGGTCCTCCTCGGCACGTCCGTCTCCGCGCCGGCGGGAGGCGATTCGGGCCAGTTTACGGTGAGTTCTTCACCAACCTGCCCCTTGTCCTCCAACTCTCTTCTGTTCAGGAAGCTCACTGCTTCTTCCCTTGACCTTCATCACTTCATTTTTATCTTCCAGCTGTGCTTCTCCTTCCTTCCACTGAAGGCTTCCACATCCTTGGGATCCATGGCCCACCGTGGCGGTACTCTTCAAATCCCTCTATCGGATTCTTCTCATCCACAGCTTGGCCAAGGCCAAAATCCTGGATTGCTGTTGTCAACTCACTCTTAACCCATATACTGTACACAGACCCCATGGTCTGGATCCTTATGGATGCCTTCCAACTTGATATATTCTGCGGTTCAATGATTCCATGACCTTGAATTTCTTGGGGTGGGACAGATAAAATCCCATTTACAACTCATTGGACAATTAACTTAGTGAAGCTCTTCCAAGTGACCGAGGAACAGCTGTGGGTACAGAAAGGGCCCTTTCTGAAGGTGGTGAAAGTAGGGAGGATAAAGGGAATGGATTTGTGGCATCTCTTCCATGTATCAGTGGGAACACAATTGTCCACATCATTCTGTGGTATCAAGGGTGCTTCTTCTAGCCAATCTTTTTGCATTTGGATCCTCAATAAGAACTTCATCTGAGTCTTCCTGCTCAAGTTACAGCCACATTTACCTGAAAACAATTGTAGTGGAAAAGCTGGATGCTGGCATCTGTGTTAATGATTATTAATGATTAATTTAATGATTAATCAGTATTTTTCAAGGAGAGTATTTTCCTCCCCTAGCTCACTTTAAGTTAGAATTTCCATCCCTGAAAATGCAGAGCTGAGAGGCCAAGAGGAGTCATCCTCTGCCCCAGTTTCTTCTAAAGTTTTAAGGAAAAAATTTAGGATACTTTCCTAATTGCTAAACTCAGTGAGCAGAGGAACCTAGAAGGCAAGTTTGACCCAATCTGTAATCCTGCAGCTAAAATCTTTTAAGTTCATACACTCCAGTTCTTAAAGGAAGTAACTTGCAAAAGCTGCTTGTTCCATGACTCACCAAGAAAATCTGTCAGGGAAAAGAAATGTATGGAAGATGCTTGGCAATACATTTTTCCTTTCTGTGTTACCCAGACCGTTCAAAGCAAAGCAAGGCACCCTTTAGAGTCTTAACAAAAGCACACCCGTGTTTCATTTCCAATTGGCTTTTTTGGTGACATGAAAACCCAAATCTTTAGCAGTGTCTTTGGGAAAGAACAGGAGAAATTCACTCTGTGGACAAGTATAAAGCCACTTCCAGCTTCCAGAGCCTAAGACAAGTGTGCATTTTTTGACAGATTCCCGTGGGTAAGGAGGTTTGTCCAAAGTTCCTTGGCTTTATGTGAATGGGATCCAATCCTCTAATTTAGCCAGAAGATCTGGGTATCCCATGAGTTATCAAGATTCATTCCACACTCAAGGGAGACTGCCAGGTAGGGATTCATCCCAGCTGATTTCAGATCTGCTATGTGGCCTTTATTTGGTTACATTTAGGCCAGCTGAATCTCATCCAAAGTGAACAGGATTTGCCATGCTTCCCAGACACTCTCCACCATGGCTTCTCATGAGAATTTTCTACTCTGCTAATGAGCATTCAAAATTATCTCCTTCAACACAGCTCTGGAGTTGGGAATTTGGATCTGTAGCCCCTGCCAAAGTGGCACATCCACATCAGGCATTCCCCTCGCAGGACTAAAGGCATCAGGCTGCAGTTCAGTGTGGGACCCACTCAAGAAATGGGGGAATTTGATTTTCTTAAATGCTACACACTTTCTGCGACCATCGTCTGGTCGCTGTAGGGGTTCCCAAAAAATCTCTCAGAAATGAATGCACAAGCAATAACCTTCTGTGTGCTTTCCTAAAGGATAAGGTCATTCTCCAACAGTGACTTGTTCAATTCACCCAGCGAGCTGGTAACAGTCACACTGGCTTCTCCTCCTGCTCATTCGCAATTTGTTCTGGTCAATTCTCCTCATTTTCTTTAATCCAGCCATGACATTGTAAATGGTAGGAGAATAAAGCTCACACTGCCACTGTTTGCAGGAAAGCTGGGGAATCGTGCTTCTTCCAGGGTGTTACCTTTGCAAGGAGATTAGGAAACGTTTGAGCAGCAGCAAAGGGGCTTTCTAGTCTGGAAAATCCAACTTGCTTTTGTCTGTCTTGGACATAAAGCACTGAGAGCTCCTTACACCACTGATAATTCATGGCTCCTGAATGATATGAGGGTGCCATATCCATCCTTTGCTGCACATGCCACCTCATGGATGAAGGTGGTCCAATGGCCTAAAGAACTTTTACCAAACATCCCTATGCTGGAAACACATTGGAAATGTTTTCCTGCATCCAGCCTGACTTCCCCCTGGCTAACATTAAACTCACAGCTTCTCATATCCATCTTTCCACTCATGGAAGGAAGCACCAAGTACATGTTGTCCTGGGCGGACAGACTAAATTTAGAAGCCCAAGGCTATCCAAAATCCATCCTGGGATATTGTGCTGAGAATTACCCATAGAGCCCCAGTCATCCAGGTGCCTTAACAAGTCTCCTTGTGGGAATGCAGAGCAAGCAGCCAGACCCCACCAGGTGCCAGCATCGGTCCCACCAGCGCCGGTCACTTCAGTGGCACCAATTTTCTTGCCACGTATCTGCTGCTGCCTGGAAAGAACAGCAGGATCCATCCAGGGGCTGCCCTTCTGCTGAAGCCTTGTTTGGTTGGCCATCATCGACAACCCCGAGCCAATATTCCCGAGCACACGTTTGTGGATGCAGCCTCCAGCATTCCCAGAGTGTGCTGTTTCCTCTCAGCCTTCTAAAAGGAAGGGAGAAAGGGTTTATTTTGCTTTTGCTTATGTTCAACCCCAGTAGATTCCCCTGCTGGAGAGTCCTCCCTCTTTGCCCTGAGGCACTACCAGTACCCCTAGATCACAGGCTATTTCTCAGAGCTGTTTTATCAACATTAGAAGTCATGAAAAATCAATGGAAAATTTTCCCTCGGAGACGACTGGTTTGTAGGAAACGCTTCTGATTTATTTTCCTCCCCATTCCCCAAATGGCATCATTCCTAAATGGGCTCTAATATCAATATCAATGTTAGTAGGATCCATTGATCAAGCTGTGAATCAAAGCTCACTGCTGTGGTGGATATACAGATGTTAATGACAGTTGCGTTAAGCCAAATTTAGCAGCTGGATTCTTCAACATCCCTTTGTTTTGTATCTACCTCACTATGATTTCTTTGATTTCTTGTGATTTAGTGTTGTATACAATGTCAGAGGTGATATGTAGATAAAAATATATATATATATATACAAATATATATTTTTTGCTTTGCAATAAAGCTCAAAGCTATAACATGAATATTCATAAAATGTCATAATCTTTATTGTAACGTTTCCTTCTGAGTTGTAAAATCCTGTCTGGATCCTATTTTCCTGTACACTGGAATCGATATTGTGTTCATGAGTGAATGGTTATTATTTCTGTTCCTTTTCCATTGAAGTGATGTTTTTGAGATGTGAGATAGACACCAGAATTGTCAAACATGATTTTACTTCATTTCTTTTCCCCAAATACAGCCTGTTTGTAACTGGAATCAAACAGCAAAATTGAAAGAAAATTATTTGCAGTCCTGATCTTTCAATTTTAGCTTGTCCGAACTCAAAACTGAATTTGGCAAGAGGCAGAGAGGGAGCAGACAAAGAGGGGCTTTTAGGAGCAAAAATATGTTCATCTCTTTCCATTTGGGTGAAGAGGGGGTCCATTATTTGAAATAATTGGAATGTGGCACTTTCCTGAGCCATGGGATCACATTCATTAACGACTTGTCCATCTCATGGCAGCCCCTGACCCAGAGTCACTAATCCAGGTCCTTTCTGTGGGAGTGGATAGAGCCAAAGAGTTCCCCAGGACAAATCACCACTTGGCTAAGGCACGTGGGATGCATGCCCTTCAGCGTGGCTGGAATTGAGGATTTGAGGCTCACCTTGGACACCTCACCTTGATGGGCTAAAGCCAAATTCCCGTGGTCAGAGCACAGATGTCCTGGCAAGTGAAGAGCCCTTGTTTTTTGGCCACCTGCATCATTCTGAGCCACACAGCTCCTTGTGCTCTGGATATGGAAGGGGTGAGGAATGTGGGAGCTCCCGGCCAAGTGAGGAAGACTTTGCCCTGTGCTCATCTGGTGGAAAATGTCCTTGGACCCTGTGATGAGCCAGGAGCACCACACTGACCAACATCTGGCACCAAAATTCTGGCTCAGTCCTGCAGCATTAGAGAAGGCTGTTGAGGTGGACAGGACCTCTCAAGTGTTTATTCCCAGGAAAGCCTTTCCAGGAGCCTCAGAGCTTGATCCTCCTGCCAGAAATGTGAGGACACAAAGCCCACATCTGTCCAGAGCGATCCTTTTCAACACCTCCACTGCTCCAATAAGATGGAATTAGGGAAAAAAAAAATAGCCCCAAGCTCCAAATACTGGGATTCTTAGCTTGGTTAGGAAATATTTACAGGGATCTCACTTTACTGGGAGTAAAATGAGGGGAATCCTCTCCATTTCCTTTCCACCTGACTGTGGGGAATGTAACGTTTTCCTCCACTGCTTTGTCAAAGCAAACAAAAAATTAGTGACCAAAAAGAATTGAACACAAATGGAGTATGACATATTTTTTTTTTTTAAGAGCAAGGGTAAGAATTATTACTGAACATAAATCCAGATGTTCCATTAGGAAATAAAAATATTTTAAAAATTAAAAATCTAGAAAGGAAAAAGAAATAAAGAAAGAAGCAGGAAATGAAACCCAAAGATTGATAAATCTCTGTGGAGAAAATACTGTTGGGTTTCACCTAAAGCACAAGACAGGACTGCAAAACACAGACTTAGACTGGGTTTCACAAGACCCCTTCTTCATAGTCTTCTCTCTAAAACTGGCACAATTGTTCAGTACAAACAGCATTTTTTTTCCTCATTCTGATCTGGTGTCTGTACAAATCTGGCTTGTTCTTTGGTTTGGTTTGATTATTTTTTGTTTCCTGTTCCCACCTATTTCTATTTTTATGGTGTAGTATTTTGTCTATCTGGAATGAAATTCAGATGTGTTCACGAAGTTGTATAGCAGATGGAATTACAGGTTGGAGTTGAATTGGAAAAAGAAACAATCTAACAATGAGAAAAATATCTATATGAAAAGTATGCTTCCAAAGTGTGTGTTTGAATTTGGGCATTTTGTCATTCTACTGAGCTTTTTGAAAGGTTTATTTTGAGATAATGAGACTTTATGAAGTTTGAGAGGAGTTTGAGATACCAAAAAGCACAATTTATTGTTAAACTGCTATAATTTGATTGAGGGTCCATTATGGTAGTTCAATCTTTGCCTATTATAATCCCCAAATTTTGACATGAAATACACAATCCTTTCAATCTGTTCATTAATCATCTTGCATTAGGCAGAAGGGAGAGATGCAGCTGTTTCATTTCTGCTCACAAATCACATGGAATTCCCAGCCTTATCTGTTCTTTATTTGCTTCAGAAATAGGGTTGGATTTTGTACCTTTTGGTTATTGTCTTCAATCCCTGCTGTGAAGTCAAAAAGGTCTCCTTTCAATTGAGTGGCAAAGAGTCTGTCCAGTAAATGGAAGAGGCAGCCTGGCTTTTCTCTCACCTGCAGTGAAATGAGCTCTGGGAAGGACCAGGTTGTGGAATCACTGGTGGATCTGACTGGGTCACCCTGATTAATGTTAACGAGGTTCCTGGTGGATCCTCTGCCCTCCAGAGCTGCAGGTGCTGGATGAACTTCGTGTCTGAAGCAGAATTATTGATGTCCTCAGGTGTTCAGAGGGCTGCTGGTGGTTTGATGAACTGGGGAAGTCTTCAGCGTTTCTTCCTCATCTCTTTGAAGGGAGCTCAGGTTTCCTTCCCTTACTCCCACAATTATTTCCACTGGTGCTAATGGGATGCCTTTGGTTTTGGTCATGGAAGCATTTCCTTGTCACATCTGGTTGGTTTGTTACTGTGGTCATATTGCAATGATTTCCTAATGCCAACTCTGAGGTTTTAAGTCCTTCTGGAGCATCAGCTTGGCTTTTTTGAGAATCTTTCTGTGTCTCATCCATCTCTGTGGAGGAACTTCATGCTTACTGCTGGGCTACCTACTCCTTTCCATGTTTCAGGTCTGTTCATTTCTATAGAGATCCCTTTTGTTTGGGAAGCTGACTTCTGAGCAAAATTTTCCTCTTATTCCACCTTGCTAAATGTGGGAAAGCTTTACCAGCTTCCATGGAGCTGACGCAGCTTTTATCCTGGCCTGGAGCAGAGCATCCATCAGTGAGCAGAGTGTGCTGTTTGAGCAGGAATTGCCTCTGTGTTGCTTGTTGCATGAAAGTTGGGATATAGCGAGTGGATATAACAGTACTGGGAATGTCTTCTGCTGTCTCACCTACTAAAGAGAAGGTTTGGGTAAAATGTTGAGGAGGTTCTGACCATGGAGCTTTTACAGAAACCAAGACTCATTTGATTTGGATCAAGGGTTTCCTGAGATCCTTTAGGCAGCAGAGCGGTGACAGAGGCTGCAGGACTCAGTCATATTTTCTCTGTTATTCCTGAGGTTTGGAGACACAAGACCCTGCACAGAGTCAGATTTGGCTTGCTCACTCCTCAGCTCAAGAAACAAAGTTTTACCCAAGGCATGAGGGTGAAACCATGGTCTGAGAGTCCCTTCACGGCTATAGGGTGGACATCAGGACATGCCCAGGCTCACATGAGGAATGACAGACCAATGCACCATCAGAAGATCCTACAAAAGATACCAGAGCTTAAAATATATGGAAAACATGCTGCAATTTTAGCCCACTGAAATTCTGAAATATAGACTCAGCAAAGGAGGCTGAGGACAAAATGCCTGATGGGACAATTGTGAATTATGTCCATTCTCCTGTCAGGAAGAGAAAATTGTTCAAACAAGCGATGGATCTTCTTGAACCTGAGGAGAACTAGCCTGCACTCACCAAAGCAGTCACTCCATCAACACACAGTCCTGCCTGACCTGGACTAGGCATGCCAGGAGAAGGTGTAAGGCTGGGAGAAGCTGAAAGGATGATCTTCTTCCTCCTCCTCCTCAGGGGGCCTGTCCCATCTCCGAGGCTGGCTCCAGTCTCGAATCTGCACCCTGAGCTCCTTTTGTGAGGTGTTAATGGCACTGGCTGTGAGGACACTCAGCCCTTCCCGGTGCCAGTCCCTCTTTGGATCATTAGCTCAGCACCGATGACATCACCTGGCAGGGAATTTGGTACAGCTCTTCCTGAGCACCAGATGAGCGTTTCACTGCCCAGCCAAGTCCAGCCTTCAAGATGAGCAACCCAACTCTTTCCCTGGTGGAATTGCTTGGGGTGTCTTCATCACCATCCCTGAGATGCAGGATGAGGGGCTGAGTAACATTCTGGATGTGCTTTGAAGTGGCCAAAACTCTGAACTTAAGACACACAGCTTATTCTCCCATTCCTCTTGCATTCCTGGTCTCCACTCACACTAATCAATTACACAGAGCAGGATCTGGCACTCAGTTGTCGAAAGTTTTTCAGTTCTTGGCACAATTTTGGCTTCAGTCAGTGAATATTGACCCAGAGATTCCCCCATGTGAGGATTTAGTAGCTGCTCTGGAGACAACTTTGGTTGTGGGCACCCCTTTGTGGAGGCTCAGGGCACTGTCACAGGGAGAAAGAACCACTGTCACAGTGGTTTTTTATTTATTATGGATAAAGTCACTATAAAACTTATCAGCTTTTGGTTCAATGTCATGACAAGCAACAGTGCAAAAGTCAAGAGGAGGTGATATTAGACTGAGCCTGAAAACAAGTCCCTGCTTAATAAGAGAGAGCCAAGGTTTGGGGGAGAGGTCATATCTTTTACAAGAAATATATATTTTATTATTAAAATACCTCTCCCTTCAAACCATGCCTCTTGTATTACCTCAGACTATGCCAGCTCCCAAAACCTGACTGGAAAGTGCTTGGAAATGTCTAAAAATGGATTTTATCCCAGTGTTGTCATTCTATTGTTAACAAACTTTTGTGGCTCATTTCGTCCTTCTCAATTGCACCCTGTTCTTATCCCACACCAAAGCAAGAGGCTCCAACTTTGCAAGGTGCCAAAGGTTTCTTATTGAGTCCCAAAATACCATCCCTGCTTTCCGTGGGAGCTGAGGGGATCAGAATGTTCCAGGAAGAGCCCAGAATTTTTTTGGTCCATCCTTCCCTTTGTTATGCTGCCAGCAGAGCCTCAAGGATGGCATATGGCTTTGTTACATTTGCTTTTTTAAAAAATAACGACTTCACAGTGCTGCCTGAGTTTTAATAGTGCTGTGTTCATGTGCATTTCCTTTTTGATGAGTGAGATATTTCTGCAGAATTTAGCACCTTCAGAGCTGGCTGCATTTTCCTGCAATGATTCCTCATTTTTCAGGCTAGGGGGAGTTTTTCTGGCTATTTTTTTTTTCTGGCTTTCCCCCAGTCCAAGACTGATTTAAAATATAACTCTTTGTTTTCTTCCCCAAATCCTTCCCCAGCTCTGATGCTCACTCTAAGAACTCAGCCTCGGGCTTTCTTAAAACTTACAGCCAAGATCACTGAAAGAATTTGCATCAAGTGAAGCCTGGGGAGATGTTTGCAACTTCAGATTGGGTTAAAAGTCCACAGATTTGGCAAATCAGATTTGGCTGCCCAATTCTCTGGATCACTTCAATGCTGGCTCCGTTAGGTGCTGTGTTCAGTGCATCAGATGCTTTTGCAATATTAGGAGTTTTTGTATAAAAATGTCACATTTTATCAGAAAAAAAACCAAATGTATTTGCATCTTCTTATGACAAGAGCAACCTCCATCTACATCAGCCAAATTTTGGTAGTTCAAACAGCAGAGATCACCTGTAACCCTTTATTTGAGCAGCTCAGTTCCTTTCTCAGGAAAAAGAAACACCTGGTTTGCATGAAGCAAAAAGAGTTGGGATCAATCTGGTATTAAAAACTATACCAGGTATTTAAAGAAACTATTCTGTGCTCATTTCTCTTTTGGTATAGTCTGGGAATATTTAAACAATGATTGAAATCTGGTTGTTTTCACATCCCTTGGCTACATTTATAATTTATTTAGCTACTTGAGGAGGTCCAGAAGATAATTCCCTTAAACCTGCAGGCTTTAGCAGCCAGATGTCCTTCCCCAGGTGTGTTCAGGCCTGGTTATCATGGCAGGATTTTGGGATCATTGCTTTTGTAGAAACCAAGAAGAACACTGTGAGAACATTGTTTGTGTCCTTTGAAAATTTCTCTTAGCAGCAACAAAATAAGTTTTTTAGCACATGGTTTGTTTTCAGTTCTTTATTAAGGTATCTTTCATCTACATTCCTGTGACAATTTGTCACCCCTGCACAACTTAGATGGGTGTGTGAGGCAAGATAATGATTCCTTGCCATTCTTCCAGGGCAATTTTATTTCTTCCCCTTGCTCTTCATCCAGAAAAGATCCCCAACAAAGCTGCACTAGGACTCTCTCAAGTTTTAAGGTTTCTGACTCTCCCCCTAGAAATAGGATTGGTCCTCGGGATTTGTGTTTGCTCCATGACATCCTGTCCACTTNAAAAAAAAAAAAAAAGATGTGAAAATGAATAGCTTTGGAATGAAGGTGAAATTTGACTCACCCAATTTTAGACATTTACAGCGTGGTTGTCCCACTTGTGTAGATTAATGAATGGATGCCACATTTAGGAAGGAATGTGCCTGTCTTGGATGCACTTCCTGTCATTGTAAAGCAGCTGCCTGCACTTTGTCAGGTGAATCATGACCTAGAAATGTCTGCATCTGTCTTGACTTTAGAAGGAGTCCAAGATACCAACTCAAACACAGGCATCAATCTCTGTTTGTTCAGATAATGAGGCTCCCAGTGTCCCAAGATCAAATCAATTTTTAAAGTGTGCCCTGCAGACTGCTCACCTGTCAAGGTGATCTCCTGTTTCTTCCAATCTTTATGTGAGGAAAAGAACTTCTCACTTTTAACACTGCGATTTGTTGATAATATTTAAAAGTTTGATTTATGTAAAAGATCTCATTGGAACCTTAAAGGCCACTTAACACCGTATTTATACAGCAGCACTTCCAAACAATCTCATTTTCATCCCAAACAACCTCATTTTCATCTTCTTCCCCACCTCAGCGTTTCAGTAGAGAAGTGTATGCTGAAAATCTTGAGCTGCTTTCAGTCTTGGTCTTCTGTCCAGATTTGGCCACAGCCAATTTTGCTCATTTTGGGAATTCAGATATACTTGAACAACCAAGATCAGCTTGCCAAGCCCCTCCAAAGGGACCCTGTAAGATCCTGCAGCTCTTCTTCTAGATTTTTATTGCAACATCTAAAAACAATTCAGGGGCTTGAACTGCAATGTCTGGTACATTATTTTTGAAGAAGGAATCCTTCAGTGTGTCCACATCTCTTGTACAAAGCTGCCATCTTTTCTCTGGCAGAAAAAGTGGCATCATTTGTTTTCACCTTCCAAAGAGATTTTAAGGGATTAATGTCAATGTGGGAGACCCGAGTGGGAAAACAATTACAGGTGCAGTGGGATGAGAGGAACTGTGCTGACAGCTCTGGGGAAAAGCAGCTGTGCTGCCTTGGCATGAAATGAAGGAACAAAAATTTAAGATGGCTGTTGCTCCAATGTGGATTAATAAATTCGGGATGGAATAAGCCAGCATTGAAATGCGTCGGTACTTTAAAAAATCCCAACCTCCACAAACTTTTAAGACTGAATATTGATGGTAAAATTCACTTTATCTGACTTAGATAACTAAAAGTTAACTCTCCAAACTCAAACTAGTGCTGCTCAACTTTGTCTTTGATCCTTGGAGGAGAACACTCACCCCTCCTAGCAGAGATATCTAAAGCAGGAGAGATCAATCAGGCTCTGGAAATGCCAATTTCCTTCCACTGACTACAGAAGGAGCCAGGGGTGATCCTCTAACACAATGTAGAGATCACAGGCCATTTTCACTACCCATGCAGCAAATTCCTTTGTGTAGGAATGAGGCAACATTCCTGCTGTCCTTCTTCCATCTGCAATTCATCAGAGAAGTTCAGACATTAACACCAAGGGGTGAAATCACTGTAGAAAGTAGAGATCTTCATTGTTTCCTGGAATAACAAAGCCTACCCCTCTCAAAAAGCCTCACAGTCTCAGATCCCAAACTTTGACATAGTTTGATAGAAGCAACTTGGCTTATCTGATTTCCACCACTTCTTTTCCAGCTTGAAAGCTTGTGCTTTAATTGTCCAAGTATTTTCTGGGCAGGCCATAAAGTTTTCACGGAATTCCTGACTTTTCAGCCTTTTGCAGTTAGGCTTGTGCTTCACTGCCTTGTTGCTCAGAGTTTGGGAGGAGCAGTGCTTTTCCTTTGACAAGGTTGCAGGGTTTTTAAGTTGAATTAGTCTGTTAAAGGGATTTTTGCTTTAGAATAATGATCATAAAGAAGTCCCTCCTGCAGTGGGGCACCTTACAACACCAGAGGCTTCCATGCTCAGATTGCTCTTCCACCGGCCCGTCAAGCTTCCAGAGGAATGTCTTGTTAATTAAAGCCTAGGGTAGAGGAGCACTGTGATGAGAATGTGTCTAATCCTTGGTCCTTTCCTCTTTAAAGAGATTAATTCTTCCTGACCAGGGATTTTGTCAAGCTTTTTACTTTTCCATGAGGTAGACTGCTGTGAGCTCCCCCAGTGCTGGGTAGATCACACCAGCAGAGCCAGGCTCTTCTCAAAATGTTTAAAAATTAGGAAACCCAGGTGCAGAGGCAGGTTTTCCATTGGGAAAAGGTGCAGGTGTGCTGTAGGGAAGGAGGGATTCCTACACGGACAGAATTGGTAAGGAGGAGCTGAGGGGCAGTGGTGGAGCCGACTGCAGAAATCTCCTGGGAGGATTTAGTGTCTGACAGAACTAAAACAGGGTGACTGACACAACCAAGTGCATCCCACTCTTGTGTTGGACTCCTGCTGCTTCTAAAAGTCCATCAAGTGTCCAGAATAAAATCTAAAGGGAGGCAGAGATGGAAGAACTTTGATAAAACATTTGTCCTTTTCTCCTTTGAGCTC
This sequence comes from Rhabdornis inornatus, assembly GCA_013397075.1. Lineage (NCBI taxonomy): Eukaryota > Metazoa > Chordata > Aves > Passeriformes > Rhabdornithidae > Rhabdornis > Rhabdornis inornatus. The sequence goes on along the minus strand of VWZS01002639.1, from coordinate 22,679 downwards.
ACAATGTTCATCAAACCTCCTCCAGCCTCTGGCTGGGGCTTCATTTTGCTAAGGATTACAGATGGAATTTTCAAAATATGTTTGGTATTTTTTGTGTAAGATATTCCTTTTAAGTAATTCTGCAGCTTTTACCACCTGAGTTCTGCATATTCACTTACCCACCCATTTAGAGTGGGGAGAGAAGTCAAAAGAGGGATTAATCCCACTCAATATTCTCTCCCATAAAGAGTCTGCTCTGACTTCTTTGCATCTGCTTCCTCTACCATCAGTGGAAGGAGATGTGCACCTTTGGAGAGGAATTCTGTACCACTTTTCTGGGTCTAACTTTCAATAACTTGAACTCAGAAGAAAAGTATATTATTTACCTGAGGAAAGGCAACTTGAGAAGGTAGAAATTGCAAAATCATGCACTAAATAAATTCCTGGAACACTGTTGAGGGACAGGAACTTTTCTGTTGGAAGCCTGTGTTTTTGGTGGTTATGAAGTCAGCTGGATCCCTCTTCTTGGAGCTGGGATTTAAACTGCAGCATCAGATTTTCCTGGCTATTTTCTGATTACTGTTTTCTTGCTTTCAGAAATGTCAGGTTGGTTGTGAAAAAAAATCAATGTTTGACTAAATTAGCGAGTTACCATGGTGCTTCAGGCACGGGGTGGGATTCCTGGAACTGTCCTGTGCAGGGCCAGGAGTTGGACTTTGATGATCCTCCCAACTCAGGATAGTCTGTGATTCTATGATTTTAAGGCTTCTTTAACTCAGAAAAGTCAAAGCTTGGTGCAGTGAGACCAGAGTGGATGTGACACTTGAGGACACGGTCTAATGGTGACCATGGTGCTGGGTTAATGGTTGGACTTGATGACCATAGAGGTCTTTTCCAACCAATTTCCAATGATTATTGCAGGGATGCAGTCATTTGCATCTCATCCTGATCACTTCAAAAGAGAGCCCCATCCAAAGGAACCTGTGTCACAGGCCCTCTGTGGGTGATCCTTCTTTTTGAGAACTCATCCACCCAAAAAATAGATTGCTGCTAACGTTAAATGCACAAACTCAAATCCCAGCTGTGGGAAGCTGAACACCACTTTGCCTGGCCAAAACAAAACAACTGGTGAGTGAGCAAGAAGCAGCAGTTTGGACAGCACAGACTTATCCAGGAGCTCGGTGGAGTGGCAGAAAGCTGTGACTCAAACACACACTCACGTCCCTCATTGAACAGTTTTTACATTTCTTTAAACGTCGGGGTTTCGACCAAGTTTTCATGCTTTTTATTAAGGCAAAAGTCTGTGCTTGTGAAATTGTGAACTTGATGTGTTATTTTGTATCTGTTTAAAAAAAAAAAGAAAAATGTATTTAAAGCTAAAGAGCCGTTATTGTGCGGGGTTTTCTCTCAAACTGGTGCATACACTTTACATCAGGGACCTACTATACATAACAAAAATCAGTGCTACAGTTACTGTAAAACCAGATACACACCTTTTACTGTAATAATAACTTTTAAAACCTTGCACTGTAATGGTTGCTATTAAAAAAAAAAAAAACTAAAAAAAAACCAACCTCTTGTCAGAACTGATTTTGTATCTTTGATTATATCTGGAATTTTAGCATTTTTGTATACTTGCCATGTCAACCACAGCATCCTCCATGGTTGATTTCCAGGTTCTGTTTCCTTTCTGTCTAATCCAACACATGCATTGCTCCGTGTGGATGGGCAGGGTATGGCCGTGGGGGAGCCACGTAGGTCCTCACCCCGCTCCCGTTCAGAGCTGATAGAAGGAAAAGCAGAGACCCCAAACCGTTGGGATGGTTTCAGATCCCGAGCTCCAGCTGCCCCAACAGAACCCAGCAAGCGATTCCCGAGTCATTCCCTTATCCTGGCGTTGCTCCAGCTCCATCCCGCGGCAATGCATCGCAAGTAGGTAGGAAATCCAAACCAACGAGATAACTTTGCAATCACTGACTTTATCAATTAATTTTTTTTTTTTTACCTTCCCCTTTTGAACGTTTTTTTGAACTAAGATGTATTTGGAATCACAGCATGGTGTTGCAATTCTTTCTATTTTTAAATACTGATACATTCTGTGTGTAAAGTCTTGTTTCTTAGCTAAGAGAATCTTAAATGTGGAGCTGAGTTCGAACCATTTTTTTCCTTGTTGTACTGTGATTTGGGAATTATTTTGATATAATTCTTTAATTTGGTAGAAGATTTCCCACGCCTTCTCCCTCCTTCCTATCACCATTTCATATTTTTTACAAAACTGAAAAAAACAAACAAACAAAGGAACAAATAATCTTTTTTTCTCTATTTAGGCTGTGTAATGTTGTGTTGTCCAGATTCTGTATAAAAATATGTATATGATGTATCTGATATTTGGCAGTGAACGGCTGCAACTTTAACCAATATAATTAACAAAGAAATGCATAATGTTGGTGTTTTAAAAAGTAAAAAAAAAAAAAAAACCTAGTTAAGATGTTTGTGTAAACTTGCATGGTTTAAAATGTACTTAGTGCATTGAGAAATGTTGTTAGGGTCCTAAGTGAAAGGCTGGTTTACTTTTTGATTCTAATGGTGATTGGTTTGTTGATCAGAATATCCCCTATACTGTATGTCTTAGTTTATTTAGCATATTGGTTTCTTTTCTTTCCTCCAGACCTAGCATAGTGTATCTATCTCTGTGTGATACTGTTCCTTAAAACCAGGTTGTGGAAACTGCGTTTCGTCCGGCCAAAACGATGTTTCGCATCACGCTCGTGGTTCAGTTGCGCTCCATTTGATTTGCTGTGAAGTCCAGGTTTGACTTTCCCTTGGGATCTTCCAGCGGGGAGATGCTCCAGGCCGGGCTGCGGGTGCCCCTGGGACCAGGAGGATCCGAGGGTGTGGCTCCAGGGGGACACCAGCGCCAGCCCCGGCGGTCTCTGCCCACGGAGGGGTTTGAGGGCAGGATTTGGTCCATCCTTGACCAACAAAGGCTGGGTTTTTCCTCTCGGCAGCACGTGTTTTATCAGGATCACAGCAGGCATCCCCTGGGCTTCCTCCCAGCTCTCTAATGGATGAATTTGGCTTTTGTGGCAGCTGTTCCACACTGCTGAAGTCACAGGGTACCGGCAACAGCGGAGTGTGGATGACCAGCCCTTGCCACCATGAGAAACACAACGAGTCTCCAGCACTCGCAATAAGCTCCACGTTCCCTTCCAGAAGCACAAACTCCACGTTCCAGAGGAGCTGGCTTTGCATCCTGCAGAGCTGATGGATATCGTGACAGTCAGGACCAAGCGTCCAAGAGGCAACCACGCGGGCAAAGGTCATGGTTCATTTTCACATCTGCCCCCACCACACCTCTTCCCAGTTCTCTCCAAGCTTTGCTACTGCTGAACCACCAGAATGGGGACATTTCCAAACCTCCAGCAGGAAACAACAAAATTTGCTGGGTTTACTGACCATTAATGGCTCGTGTGACTGCCCTCCCTGTGCTGGGCAATGCCGACGCTCGTGTTCTTGTTTCTCAATGCCTGAAAAATCTCCAGTGGCCTTTCCCAAAAATAAGACAGAGCTAGGCTTGAATATATAGAGCTATCCAACTTCTTCAAGTCCTTCATGCCAAGGGCTTTTCCAGCACAACACGATCTTACTCGTGCAGCCTGTGAAGTGGCAGAGCACTGTTAGTGACCTGCAGCCACCTCTGGGGTGACCCTGCCAGCTCACAGCCACTCTATGCAACAGTCTGGTGCAAGAGGTGTGGATCACACCCTTGGGGGGACTTGGCATAGGTATAACATGCACAAATCCCAGCTAAACCCATGCTGAGACCCAAGAGGACAGATTGATTCATTGAATTTTCCTTTTCTGGGCAGTCCCACTCTTCTTTTTTGTTCTCACACCACAAGCAGTTCAAGTAACCTAAACTTTTCCAGTTTGCTTTCATCAGCTTTTTCCTTCCTGAAAGCTTTTTAAATATTCTTTTCACACAGGAGGACAGGGAACAAATCTTTCCTTCTCAGCTCCAGAAATAGAACAACTCCATACTTCTCTCTTTTCTTACCTTCCTTCTAGTCATTGACCAATTAACTTCTAGTCTTCCCTGATCTCCACCACATCTTTTAGATGACAGCTGCACTCTGATTTTGCTGCTTGATGTTCTAATTGGTTTTAATCCAGACAGAAATAAACAGCCTGACACTAGGCACTGGCAGGAATACTTGCTTGGCATGCAGATATAGGCATTGTCCTGTGGCCAAATCCTACAGCTCGATGGATGCTGCCTTTTGGCCTTGCTGCTGACTGCAAATCCTGTGATTTATTGCAGGATTGGCTGCATCTCTGAAAAGCTGCTCATCTCTCCAGCTTGGTAAGCTTTGTTCTTCCTTTGTTCCAGGTCCAGAATCACTCCAGTCAAACAGTGGAAATGCCTCAGCACTGGCTCTCTGCAGAGAGGAGGAGATCTCCTGGTTGATGTTTCGTGGCGTGGTGCTCGGTGGATCTTTCTCCCCAAAAGGAATTCAGTTGATCCCAAGTCCGAGCTCTTTATATAGAAAAGCTGGTACTGGAATCAAGCTTTGCTTTCAAAGGCTGTGAGCTCAGCTGCTCCAGACCTCTCAGGGCTGTGGAGCATTCTCAGATGGAGAACATCAGCACTCAATCCCTTACAAGAGCTTTTCCCATCAATTTTCTTTCTGCAGAGCTGGCCTTCTGTATCTCCAACACATCTGGGAGAAGGAGCTGTGCCCTGCTAGGAAAAAGCTTATTCCTTGAGAGATGCCATCTGGATTTATGGACCTGTAGTGTCCCCTTGCCCTTGGCCCATTTGCCTCCTCATGGCCCCACAGACATCAAGAGGAGTTGGCTTTTAGAGCAGCCTCCTGCAGAGTCAGTCTCCAACAGTCCATCCTCCTTCCCTGTCCCAAAACCAGCATGAAAGTGTTTCCATTTAATTAATTAACCATAGAAGTGATAAAATTACCAGAATCCCACAGAAATAACTCATGGCACAGCTCTCCACCAGCTGTTCATCTTCCAGTTGTCCACCAAGCTTTGGTTTGCTCAACAGGAACATGTTCTGGGATAAGATAAAATTCCTCTTAAAAAATATTACCCTGGATTGCAAGCTGGGCACAGTGCTTTGCTCACCCTCACTAGAAACACATCAGAAGAATCTCTCTGTATAAACAGACTTTCCCCTTCCTGCCCTCAGAAGAACAAATGCCATGACCAGCTCTAATTTCCATCCTTGAAACCAAATTTAAAAAAAAAACAAGAGAAACCATCAAGCCCTAAACCCTGAAAATATTCAGCAAATTCAAGGTGAGGCAGGGATTTTGCAGGCCATGGCTGTGGATTTATGCAGGACTTTTCATGACTGTTTTATTTCCAACGCAATAAAGAATAACCAACTTATTGTAGCAAACCTTCTGCCAGGTGCTATCTCCCAAAACCTTCTGCATGGGACAGTCTCCCTGTTTTTTCTCTGCCTCACAGCATTTTGCAGAATGTTGGAAGGGAAAACACCCCCTTTGCAGATTGCAAATAGGGAAAACTATGTGGTTTTTCTTTCTTTTTTTTCTCGTTACTTTTTTATTAATTTTCTCTTTTTTAATCCTTTCTTTCTTTCTTTCTTTCTTTCTTTCTTTCTTTCTTTCTTCTTTATTTCTCTCGTTCTCTCTTCCTCTTTCTCTCTCTGTCCTTTATCTCTAATTTTTCTCTATTTCTCTCTTCTTCTTTCTTTTATTTTTCTTCCTCTTTCTTTTTTAAAAAAATCTTCCTCAGTCTTGCTCTCTCAACCTCTTTCTTTGCCTTTCTTTCCTTCCTCCTCTTTCTTTCTTTTGAGATGAGGAGCTTCCACTGGCAGCCACTGGAATCTGTGAAAGCAAATCCCTTTGGTCTTTCCATCATAGTTCCAAAGCTGACTTGAGGGTGTGCTTGTGAAGACCCCACTGAAGTCCCTTTGGAGCAGCCCTTTGGAAGTGCTTTTCTTCATGTCTCCTTTCCACACCTGACTTCCCAAATCTGGATTCTCTCCCTCACTGGTCTTATGCCCAGTGTACTTTCCTGACCTTTAACAAGCCAAAAACTGGACCTCAAACAGGAAAATGAACATTGTCCCAAGAGCTCCTTTGGTGTCCCTGCCACCTTCCAGCAGACAGACAAGTCTCTTCTTCTCCCTGGAGAAGCAGGCTGGCATCCAGGATCCCTGAATCCTTGCTGCAGTTTTTCCTCACACTTTCTTTCTCCTTCTTCTCTGTGTGACTCCATTTGCCCACCCAGGTTCAACATCTACCTCACAGGGCTGCTGTGAGACCCTTGTCTGGGAGTTGGGGTAGGATCACCCACCATTCATGGATCAGCTCATCAGCATTCCCAAAATCTGTCTTGACACACCCTTGTTGGCAAAAATCAGGAGTTTTATTCATTCCTTTCATCTGATGCCAAAATTTGGGGCATTTGTATTGACATCCCACAGGCAAGGCTGGGTGTGAGATGTGGAGGAGCTCAGATTTAGGAATTACTGCTCTTATTCCTGAAATACATGAAATTTCCAACACAACCATGGATAAAGGGGTTTTCTCCCACACTCCCAAGCCACCACCAGCCACCTAATCATCTTTTCTACCACAAACTCAGCCTTTGGATTGCAAAACTCACTGAAGAATGGTGCAAGTGCACATTTTGTCTGTATAAATAATGCCAGTGCTTTCTGTGCCACAGTCCAGGCTGTCCTACAGCACTGCAGGAGCAGCCCAGGAAATATTTGCTGGTTGCTGTTTGAAAGGATGTGCAGGGAAAAGGAATTTTAAAATAATTTCTCAGCTTTGGGAGGTGTTTAGCACCCTCAGACAGCCTCTCCTTGAGTGTAAACTCCTCAGTCAATTGATTTGGGATCCAGCAGACAAGATTTAGGACATGAATCCCAACTGGTACTGGAGAGGAAAACTTCATCACCATCGTAGCCTACACATAGTCAGCAAAAAAATTTTTCCCAAGTTTTACCTTAATCAGAATGAATGCTTATCAGGGTGAAAACCATTCTTTTCAAGTACAGGAATTTCTGCTTGGAATTTCTGCTACTTCCTCCAAGAGCTCCACTGAGGTGGACTTCTGAAAGCTGTAAGAAAATTGGATTAGGAAACAAAATGGTAAAAAAATAAAAGAAAAAAGAGCAAAACGCCCTCTTGGGGTGGAAAAGGCGCCCACAAAAGACCTTTCTTGGGCACCATGTGAATTCAATTCAGGGAAAACAGTAGGACAAGTGACCTCCTTTCAGCCACACTGGCACATGGAAATTCTTGGAACAGCTTCGAGTGGGTCCATCCCACTGGAAAGCAGCACTCAGAGAACTTCTGCTTTGTTTGCCTTTGAAAACCGAGTCACAAATTCAAAAATAGAGAAAGGGAGAGCTTTAGGTAAGGTGGATCAAGTCTTCTGCACAGGGGGGATGGATAGGAAAGAGCTGTTCATCCCTTAAGAATTTCTGTGAATTTATTTTTCCTACTCACATGGAAACCTCAAGGCTAACAGCAAGCATGAAACAAAAGTAGGCAAAACAATGCATATGCCAACAAAAAGAGTTTGGCTATCATGGAGGGAGATTGTTTTGATCTTTCCCTGTTTGCATCCTCTTTTTCTTTTTAATTTAATATATAAATTATCCTGCATTTTGAAACAAAAGCTTTTCTGAAAAGAAAAGAAAACAAACTGAAGTCGAAGAAGACCTCCAAGAGCTTCAAATCGCGTCATTCGTTTCCCAACGGATGTGATACTTTCCAACAGGAAAAGGCCTGAAGCTGGCATTTCCCAGAAAGTTTTAACTGTGACACTTTTTGTGGAGGGAAAGAAAACAATTTTCCTTCCCAGATCTTGACTGTCTATCATGTCTTTACAGGGTTGTTTTTACAGTGGGGTTCCCTTTGATACGGGAGCTTGCAGCAATGTTCAGAGTGGTGCAAACAGCGGGTGCCACAAGATCCTTCCTCACAGGATGGGAACTGCCAGGTTTCCAAGAGGATTTAAGCAACAAGAGCAGCACAGGCAGCACCTCCTCAAGTCCTGCCTACCCTTCAACCCAGCCAGGATGAGGCTGTCCCTCCTTTCTGAGGTGGGGGAAAATCTTCTACTGCCTTCAAAGCAAGCAAACAAAGAAAATCCACCCTTTGCTCTGTGTGGTTTCACTGGCTGGCAGCAAAACAACCCAAGCCTTGAGAAGGTTAATCCAGATGTTGGCAGGAAGATTCTCTTTAATTCTCTTTTAACATAACCAGGTTTGTTTTCCCCTTTTGAGTGAAACGTGAAGAGTTCCTGGAATGCTGAAATGTGGAAGAAGTCACCATTATCCATCAGGGAAGCCCATTCTCCCCCAGCCAGCAGGACCCTGCCCATTGCCCAGAATGATAAGCACATGGTAGAGGTTAGAGGGACCACGACAGCCCCTGGCTACAGTGACAAAGACAAAAAGCACACTTGAGACTAAAGCACACCTCCAAGCCTGCTCCAGGATCCTGATAAAACCTGCTGCCCAGGAGGGAATTCCCCACTGCCTCTCCTCCAAGGTCCCAAGCCCACAATCACACTTCCCCCTCTGCCCCTCTCGCTCTGTGATTTCTCATCTCTCCCAGGCCAGGCTTACTCCAGGATATTCCACTGAGCTCAGCTCTTGCTTCACCACCAGCGAGGAAGGAATCTGCAGAAGGTTCCTGAGTGCCAAGGAGGGATTTTCCCAGGATCACGAACACCCCTGGGAGCTGCAGGGGAGCCCAAAATGCTGTCATCAGGACTGATCTACAAGCCTGACTTCCCCTTTGGAGAAAAAAAAAAGCTTATCCTGGCCAAAGCTGTTTTGTTAGACCTGGCCTGGAGCTTTGCATCAGATCTGGGCTTGTGCACTTGCCTCTTCCTTGTCCCATTTGTATGCTTTGGTTTCTGAGCTGTTTTCCTTTTTTGCACTGTCAGGAGTTTCTTTACCCGTGTTTAATTGTTGTCAGCTGCAAAATGTTTGTTAAGCCTCTCCACCAAGCTCTTTAAATGAACGTCAGTGGCTGTCTTCCCTTGGACAATAATGAATGTATATATCGTAAGTGCAGACTATACAGAAAAGTGGCTAAGTCAAGGATCAGAGGGTTTTGTAAAGCCTGTTTATTTTTTTAAATAAGTTTGAGCATTTATATTTTACCACCATTTACGTGGTTTTGGGGAACCCAGATTGTGTCAAGATCTCATGCCAAAACAAGCCAAAAGTTGTTTGATTTCAACCTTTTCTTCCATGAACCATATTTTAAATAATACTTTGTCATTTTAAATGTTTTATTGAAACATGTACTGATGAAAAAAAAAGAAAAAAAAAGAAACAAAATGTCATCTTGACAAAAGATTTATACATGAATCAGAAAGTATTTATTTCAATTTTGTACCTTTCCATTTTAATACATTATAATGTATTGACTCAACCGAGATAATATAAACAGTTCATTTTAATAACATGTTTGCAGTGTGCTGTGTCTTCTTACTCTTTCCTTTCTATTCCACATTGAACAGAGAGATTATGGAACCAAAAGAAATATTTTAGGTCCTGGCAATTCTGAGGGTTTTTTTAGACTAGAGCATAAGTGTGTTTTGAGCAGGATGCTCCAGGAAAACCAAATGGGCACCGGGTCAGACCATGGGATGAGAGAGCAGAGGACCTGGGCATAAGAACTCCGTGGTTAGAGTAACCCACGTGCAGCTGGAAATCCAATTGCCTGTGCTGGCTCCGGGTGATGTGACACCCTATGGAATCCCCAGACAGGGAATGGCACCACCATCACCCCACGTGTCCCATTTCCATCCTCTGGCAGGTGTGGTCCCTGCACTGAGACCCAGCTGAGCCACTCCCACAGGACTGAGTGTCCTGGCCCTCCTCATCCCCACTCACTCCATCCCTAAGTAAGGATTGACTCTCTCCTCCACCAAATCCAGTGCCTATTCCTGATTTTCTTCATTCCCCTCCTTTGTCCCCTGCTGCTCCTGCAGCCCCTGCCCAGAGAGGTGCATAAACCCTTCACACATGCGGGGACACATCTCTGCTGCTGTGCTTTGGCTTCTCCACTGTGTCCTCTGCTGGGGCAGTCCCGGACATCAGCACAGACTGGGAGAGGAGCTCACCGAGGGCAGCCCTGGCAGAAGGGTTTGAGGGTGCTGGTGGATGAGAGCAGGATATGACCCATCCCTGAAATCCCCCAAGTCCTGGGGCAGCAGGGAAGGGGGGGATCCTGTCCCTCTGCCCTGCTCAGGTGAGACCCCACCTGCAGAGCTGCCTCCAGCTCTGGGGCCAACAGCAGAAGGACGTGGAGCTGCTGGAGGGAGTCCAGAGGAGGCACCAGAGATGCTCCAAGGGCTGGAGCCCCTCTGCTCTGGAGCCAGGCTGGGAGGGCTGGGGGTGCTCACCTGGAGAGGAGAAGGATCCAGGGGAACTTCACTTTGTTTAAAGAGAGCTTGTGAAAAAGAAGAACAACTTATTACACAGACAGACAGTGATTGGACAAGCAGGAATGGTTGTAAACTAAAGGAGGAGAGATTTAGGTTAGATGGGATATTGGGAAGGAATTGTTCCCTGTGAGGGTGGGGAGGCCCTGGCACAGGGTGCCCAGAGAAGCTGTGGCTGCCCCTGGATCCCTGGGAGTGTCCAAGGCCAGGTTGGATGGGGCTTGGAGCAACCTGGGACAGTGGAAGGTGTCCCCGCCCATGGCAGGAGGGTGGAACAAGATAATCTTTAGAGTTCTTCCAATGCAAACCATTCCATGATTTTCTGCTCCAGTTTTCTGACCTCAGTTTGTATTTCCTCTCCCAGCCCACTCCTGAAGCTAAAAACACAATTGATGATAACTGACCCCTCAATCCATCACTCCATAGGGAAAACCCAAGTATTAAGCAGCTGTCCTGTGCAAGCTGCCCTCCCTCACACCTGGGTATGCCATAGCCTGGTAACTCCTGTCCACAGGCACCAAGGACATTCTGCATGTGTGGACAGAAACCTGCTCTGAGGGCTCTCTCTTGGTGCTGGAGGTTGGTATCATGTGAAGAGCAAATCAATTTGTGACCATGAGGGAAATGCTGATTTCATCCTGGGATCTCTGGCCAAGTCCATGCCCCCAAACTCCAGATGAGGGGAGGGTTCACACCCAAGCCACCTATTGGGAGTGATCTGTTCTGACTCCCGAGGCAAATCCAAGGATTATTTGGGACATTTCCAGGTGACCTGGTCTAAAACTGTGCTCAGGAGTGTGCTTGGAAAAAGGCATTTGTTTAATTTATAGATACAAGCAGTGAGGACCAAAGCACACAACAAGGCAGAGGGGACATTCACTGCAGAGCCCCAGTGGGTGATGATTTCTGGGGGCAGTTTCTGGGTATTATCAGGAAAAGCAGATCATATTCTCCATGACTGAAGTACAAAGCTGTTCCCCTCAAGAAACTGCTGTTCTCTTCCCTCTGGTGGGAGTTTTTGTCAGTGGAAATACGGACCCAAAATTGCTGCACCCCCATATTTCAAAGCAGAATGAATGCCCAGTAGATACTCCAGGAAAGTTTATCCTCAATTTGCCAGTTTGGTACCAGTTCTGTTGTGAAATACCTGATCCTGGGAGGTGATTGGGAAAGAGGACTTCTGGTACAGTGATGCCCCCAAATCTTGGTGATTTTCTCCAATAGCTATCAGCTTCATCTTCAAAAACTCCCTAAAGGAACTTTTTGTACCACAGCTCTCCCAGTTTGTGACAGGCAGGACCCCACAGCTGTGAAGGTCCAGCATTTCATTGCATACCAAAGGATACAGAGTAGGAAAGGTGGTGTCTCCTACACAACAAGAGCTCAAACCAAACATCCTTGTGCTTCCCACATGCTCTGGGCAGGATCTGGATTTCAGGACACTGCCAAAGTTTGGTTGGAAGGCAGGTCTGGGAGATATTGAATGGGAAAGGAAGGAGAAAGGGCTGGGAGGCTCAATGTCACACCTGAGAGACATCAAAGAAGACAGTTCATGGGTTTTGGAGGGGCATCTGGAAGAAAACCAGGTGAGTGTGGGCACTCAGTGCACATGGTGTCCTTTATTCTGACTCCAATTTCCCTCTCTGGGGACATCACAACAAAACCCTGCAGCTCCACAGACTGGGGCAGAGTGGTTGGAAAGCTGGAAAAGGTCCTGGGGGTGCTGCTGACATGAGCCAGGTGTGCCCAGGTGGCCAAAGGCACCTGGTCTGTGCCAGGTCTGGGGTGGCAGCAGGACCAGGGCAGTGCCTGTCCCCTGTGCTGGCACTGCTGGGACACCTCCAGTGCTGGGCACAGCTCTGGGACCCTCCTGACAAGAGGGACATGGAGGGACTGGAGCAGGTCCAGGAAAGCGAATGGAGCTGAGGAAGGATCTGGAGCACCAGGAGTGGCTGAGGGATCAGCCCTGAGACAAAAAATTCTTACCCCTCCACCCCCTTGACTCCCCAGATCAGGAGCAGTGAGATTCCTCCACTTTTCCATATAAAATGGCAACTCTGGGTCACAAACTTCAGGCAATGCTTTTGCAATGGGGTCTTTGAGGCTGGGATATGGAGGAAAAGGGAGAGAAGAGGAGTAGGATACAGGGATGAGGCTGAAGAGGTCCTGGGATGGTGGAAGAAGCTGGGAAGGAAACTGAGGGAAGACAGAAAAAGCCAGGAACTTTAAGGGTGGGAAGGGAGGCAGAAATAAATGCCAAGGGATGAATTCCAAGGGATTTAAACCTGTACCAAGACCAGAGCAGAGCAACAATCCTGAAAAACCATCTTTCACCTACTAGGGTGGGGAAAAAACAAGTGAAGAAATTACTTCACACAGCAATTACTTCTCTCCTGCTAACACCCATCCCAGGACAACCTTGTGACAAAACAGGCTCCCTGTTCCCTTTCATCAATCTGCCAGCTTCTATTTTAGCACTTCCCCTAAAAATTTTCCCTGGTTTGCTGCTAACAAACAACTTCTGGAGAGGACAACTGCAGCTCAGTCCACCACCGGGCTGGTTTTTGTGCTGTCCCTCACCTGCCTGAGGAGTGAACTCCTGCCATGTTACAGCACAAGGTGGGTAGCAGCTGCCTCCACCTACACCAGATATTCAGTGGGAATTTCCTGGAAACTTTCCCAGTTTTTGTTTCTGTAGGAAAGGTCATGGAGAGGGTTAGCATCAAACTGCATGCTGGGACTAGAAAACAAAGGAGTCAGGACAAAGAAATGGGTTAAAAAGGAGCAAGAAATGAGTTGAAAAGAAGTGTGGGGTGAGACAGCAGGAGCAGCTCTGTCCTGGTAGGATGAGCAGACACTGGGGAGGTTCTGTGGGTGGGAGCTGAGCATTCCCAAGTGGAGGTGAAGAAGGGGTTGGATATCATTCAGCAGGACTGGTGCGGGTGGCACTGTCCTGCCCTGTGGCAGCAGCCACTTCCTGAGTGCCACCAGTGAAGGGAACACTGCTCCAGGGTTTGTTAGGGGTGCCCCTCAATAGATTTAACTGTTTTTTCCAATTCTTTACTAACAAAACCTCTGACCACGTGTGCATGTGCATCTTACCTGTTTGTGAATCTCTCTCTCTCTCCCTAGAACAATCCAGGACCTGAGTGCTGCAGTAAAGTGGAGATTTTCTTCCCAAGCTGAGCACTTTCCCAAGTGTTCCAGAGAAACCTTAAACAAACAGTGGTATTTACAAGCACTGGGAGTGCTGCTGTTCCTTTAGCTGTGGATTTGGAAGTGTCTGTGGGATAAGTGTGACACAATAAATTCCCTGCCTCATTGACTCCACGATGGATGAGCAAAGGAAAGCTCCAGCTCAGCTCCTGCTTTACAGAGGAGAATTCCTTCCCAATATCCCATCTATCCCTGCCCTCTGGCAGTGGAAGCCATTCCCTGTGTCCTGCCCCTCCATCCCTTGTCCCCAGTCCCTCTCCAGCTTCTTGGAGCCCCTTGAGGCTCTGGAAGGGGCTCTGAGCTCTCCCTGAACGTTTCCCTTCTCCATTATGAACAGTTCCAACTCCCTCAGCATCATTCCTTGATTCTTGTGCTACCAAGGGCTTCATGAGGGAATCCCGTTCTTCCAACGTGTGGAAAAGGTAAGGACAGGGACATGGGCTGGCAGGGAATGACAGTGATGTCCCCAGACCTGGCATTCCCCAATCTCTGTCAATGGGGAGCTCACAGGACAAAGTGTGGATGAGAGAAAAGAAAACCAACGTGCAATTAAAGAGCTAATGAGCCCATCTTGGCTATTTTTAGTGCTCTTTTATTTTCCAGTGGTTGCTCAAACAGCCCCGAAATGACAGTACTGGGTCAGCCTTGAAAGTGCAGCTCCACTTTGAAAAGTGAGCAATGTCCTTGTGGGTTTCCCTCTTTATTTCTGTTCAAAAGCCCTAAATCTAATTTGCTGTGTTTACAAAGCTGAGCCCTGCTGGGACTGCGAGCAGTGCTGGTTCTGAAATCTTCAGAAGGAACCTCCATCCTGCCACGAGAACATCCCAGACAAGCAGGGCTAATGAATAAAACTGGCTGGAAATTGGCTGCATTAAAACAGTTTAAAACTCGTTGCAGCTCTATTTGCTTTCTTCACTGCTGACCTCTGCTGCTTCTGGATCCTGACAAGTCTTCAGCACATAATTCCTTATGAATAATATATCAAACATGCTCTGCTGGGCCTGGCATTTCCTCCTCCTTGTGGAAAGCAATGAACTTTCCTTGCAACCATTTGCAAATAAAAAAAAAAAAAGAAAGATATCTCGGGCAGGGATATTTTGTTTAATTTTACCTAATTCTTCCTGATATTTTTTGTAGATCCTGTTGAAGTGAGCCATTGGTGTTGCTTTTGTGTTGCTCAATATTTCTTTTTGTGCTTCATGACCAGAGGAGTGATTCCTGTATCTACAAAAGTGCCATTTTCTTCTTATCTCACGTGTGTGGTAAATAACATGTGAACCCCTCGCAGCAAATGTCTTTGCAAATGAAATTTGCTGCCCAGTTGCTTCTCAGAAAAAGAACACAACGATGGTGGAAGGGGATTAATTTTGAAATCTGAACCAGCATCTGCAGGAAATCCTTTTTTTTTTTCCTTTCCCATCTCAGTTCGAGCAAAGCAAGTGAGTGTTTCATGGGATTAAATAGGACACTTTATTTTGCAGAGTGAGCTGCACTTTACAGAGCAGCAATTAGCTCAGGGTTGGTTTTGTGGTTAAGTCATTGCACAGGCCTGAGGGAAGATGCCTTCTCAGAGGGCTTCCTGAATTAACTCATAAAGTGATAAAATCTGGAAAACTGGAGGAGCTGGAGGAGCCTTTGAGCAGCCACCTCCATCCCTTCCCCATTCTGTGATCAGGTCAGACAATCTATCCATGACAAATGTGACCTTCAAAAAAGACAGTCCCAGCACCCCTTAGCCATTCCCAGGTGTTCTATACCCTGCCTGTTCTCCAAGATGCTCAATGATGTTGATTCCTGTTTTTCCAGGTGACAGTGCACAAGGAAACCAATCCATCCCTAGCAGCCTGCACTGCTGGAGTTCATCCAAGCTCTTCCTCAGACCATTTTTCAATCATCTGTTTGTGTCCCTTGCTCTCCTGTCTGCTCCATAGCTGGTTCATCCCTGATTTCCTGAAGTGCAGTGGCCAGATATGGGCACATTGTTACGGCTTTGGGGCTTTTCCATCTCTGAGACTGGGAGCAATTATCCTCTTTCATCCCAGTAATGGGTCCAGAAAGAAATTGGTTCTTTTGAACCAGTTTTTTACTAAAGATTCTGATTTCACTTGTTATTTTCCAGCTTTACTCCTTCCTCCTTTTTTATTTCCCCCCAGTGTTGGTGCCTCTTGGTCATTCCCACTTTCCTAACTTGGCTGGTGCCCAGATGAAAAGTTTTGCTCCCTTTTGGCCCTTAGTCACCAAAACCAGCATCATGGTCAGAGACAAAAATTGGGTTGATTTGTGGAGGATAGTCCCCAGTGAATTATTCAGGTGTTTTTTCATCACTCTGTTGCCCTCCAGTGCACAAATATTGAACAATTTATGGAAGAACTTCTGCGGTGTTCTCCCAGGAACTGGAGGCAAAGTGACTCCTCCATGATTCCCTGAACTCCACCACCCTTCTTCCCAGTGTGATCATTACTGATTCAAAGGCTGTTACATGACAATTCTCAAAATTTCCAGGCTGAGCTTTCCCTGAGTTACAAACCTCTGAGTGGATACATCAATTTTCTTCCTATTCCCAAACCCTCACCATTGAATTCACTCCAGATTTCACAAAAAACTGAAAACAAGAAACCTGCAAAGCCTTCAGTCTCCTGTCAATGCTTCTTAAAGACTGTTTACCTCCTCACCTACATCAAGGTGAGACCAAGGCCAGGCTGGATAAGGCTTGGAGCAACCTGGGATAGTGGAAGGTGTCCCTGCCCATGGCAGGGGGTGGAATGGGATGAGATTTAAGATCCCTTCCAATCCAAGCTATTCCATGTTTCCATGACCCCATAAAGCCCAGGCTGATGAAATAACAAGAGCAATAATAAGAATATAAACACACTGCACTCATGGAATAGAAGGGAAATCTGCAGAATTCCTCTCTGCTGCCTCTTTAGCCATGCTCCCTCCAGCATTCCCAGCCAGCCACTGCCCAGAGCTGCTGAGCTCTGTGCTGGCAGCACTTCCAGGAACATCGCCCCCTCTCCTTGAGCCTGTTCGTGCTCCTCAGTGCCCCAGTAGCTGTTCTTTGACCCCCTCATCTCCTGGCTGCAGGCACTCGTTGTGACATCCTTGGCTCCGTGGGTCACACCTTGTTAATCTCTTGCTCCCTGCCTGGTGCTTGATGGGCGGCTTCTCCCACCAGAGCTCACCTCTAATCCATGTGCTCCCTCGAATCAGTGTCCCAAATCCAAGCTGTCTTGTCGTTTTAAGGTCTCCAGGCAGTCCTTGTCCCTAGTGCTTCCATCACGCCTCTCCCAGGACTCCCTCAATAAGCATTTCTAGCCTGGCCTCAGGCCATTTATCGCACAGCAGAGGCTGAATTGTCCCACAAAGTACTCGTTGCACAGCCGGGACTCACATCCTATTTCTTTCCTTGATTTCCTCCTCCTTTTTCTCCCCACTTTTTTTTT
>VWZS01002632.1:2497536-2558565 GCA_013397075.1 Rhabdornis inornatus | reverse complement strand
GCGGCCCGACAGTGACCGGCAGGGCGGGGAGGACATTGTTTATCCCCTCTCCTCTGCCCTTGAGAGACCTCGCCCGGAGTGCTGCGTCCAGCTCCGAGGCGCTCGGCACGGGAAAGACCTGTTGAAGCGAGTCCTGAGGAGGGACACAAAGATCATCAGAGGGCTAGAGCGTCTCTCCTGTGAAGACAGGCTGGGAGAGTTCGGGATGTTCAGCCCACAGAAGAGAACGCTCTGGAGAGACCTTACACCAGCCTTTTAGTACCTAAAGGGGACCTGCAAGAGAGCTGCAAAGGGACTTTTTACATGGGCAAGTAGTGGTAAGAGAGCTGCAAAGGGACTTTTTACATGGGCAAGTAGTGGTAGGGGGAATAGCTTTAAACTATTAAAAGAGGGCGGATTTATAGACTAGATGTAAGGAAGGCATTTTTTACGGTGCGGGTGGTGAGATGCTGGAACATGAGGTGGATACACTATCCCTAGAAGTGTTCAAGAATAGGCTGGACGGGGCTCAGAGCAAGCTGATATAGTTGAAGATGTTTAGCAGGATGCTCTGCCCTGGAATGTGGTCAAGCAGCTTGGACAATGCCCTATTTACAAGGCTATCAGTCCAGTGGCGGACTGAGAGGGGACATCAAGCTGGTTTTTTTGTTGAATTATGATAACACCACTCTGACACATCAACCCCAAATTAACATCCTGACAGTGAAGTAAAGATTTGTCAAACAAGCTGCTAAGCTGATCTGGATATATATGACTGGCAGTCAGTCACTTTACACTATGAAAGTCTAGTCCATTTTCATATGGTTGGGTTCTTCTAACATAGCCTTCTTGGAGTGTGTGTGAGGATTCCTCCTTTGGGTGGGGACACCCCTCAAAGTTAGTCCTTAAGGCTAAGTGAGTGAAAGAGATTTTGCCCATGGTCATTGATATGGGTGAGTAACATCAATCTCTGCTTTAATAACTATTTCTTTTTGCTAGTTTTAACTGAATTGCTTTAATATAGTTGGTTTGATAGAGTGCGCTGTACCATCCTATCCTAGTAGTTTTATCTTCTATAGCACGTATTCTGATTAAGATCTCCTTGTCTAATAATTTGTCATAATGAATCATTCATTTTATATAAATAGATCTGGTTTGCCATCGTTTATCCTACACGACAAAGTTGTACAAAGGTTCAAACACACCTTTATAATTTCTTAAACTTAAGCCACTGACAGTCTCAGACTAAGATTGGATCCAGCTGCACCTTGGCTCCTCTCTGAGAAGGAATTCAGAAAGCAAGGGGCTCCTTTCTGCACCTCATGGCTCAATGGAAGGGCTTCTCTAAAAAACTTTGTCTGAAGCTCCCACTCTCACCCGTGACAAGAAGTCCCTGCTTATTGCAGAGGTCTGGACTAGATGGCTGACTTTAGAGGCCCCTTCCAATCAACTGTTCTATCATCCTGTGATTCACTGCTGAAATGTGAACTATAATATCTCAGGCAGGTGAGAAGCAGTGAAATACATGCCCTGCCAGGTCGTGGTTACTGGGTGATCTTTTATTATGGCCTAGATAAGCCTTGTTTTTCCCAGTCTCAGTATTAGCAAGGCCCTATCTTTGCAGTCCTTACCTTGACTTTGCTCAGGTAACAAAAAGTACAGGGCCCTCTCTGTACACGTACAATCTCTTTCTAGAGGACAGGGCAAAGCAGCATAAATAAAGAACCTTATTTATGAGCATGGCTTAAACTACGGAGGTAGGGAGGCACTAAGTGGTCAAATCCAGGCCATAAAAAGAGGCTGTCTAACCTGCTATGTTCAGCCTCAAAAGACAAGCTCAACAGAGTGCAACAGCTGAACAGCTGACCTGCACCAAGATAAATCCAAGTATTTTGGTGCATTAGACATGATCCCATCTGGTTTATAAAGTGGTGGCCCAACACAGACATCAATTTCCAGTGCTGAAATGTTTGGTCCATGCAGGCTCACAGACATCACTGATGAGCCACTGTAATGGATGTGTTAGAGATGGCAGGGTAAATGATACAGCATTTCCACTTCGCAGAACGCCTGTTTATATACAATCTTCAAATGTGTATTTGGCAAACAAAGGCACACTTTGCATTGTGCCACAAATTCAGCCTGTAAAGCTTTAAAAAAGAGTAAGTAAAGTTTATGGATATCTACAAAGACTAACATAAGCATGCAGTAGGAGTACTTTTGACTTTTTATTACAGTGGGGTACCATTTTTATGCAAAATATTACAGTGATATCTCTGAGCTTTTTGCAGTATTTCTTAGTACAAGTGGGAGACTTGGGAAAAGATGATATATATTCTTACAGCCAAATACAGAGGCAGGTTAAATTCTTGTAGGCCACCTACAGTGAGGGATTAAGAATGAAGATGAAAATTTCTGCTAATGTTGTTTATCAGGACTGACTTGAATCACATACAAAGTAATCACTTTGTATGTGCAGCTTTAGAATTATTTTGATAATATGAAGGGAAGTTTCTGCTCTATCTAGATTTTTAACTGTTTTTATTGGGAGGTATGAATGTGTTGCAAATGATTTTGTTTACACATCATTTCACAAAACGTTTCTTCTTAAAACAATTCAGTTCAAAGCTTGAACCATTCATATAAGAGGTCAAGGGATCAAGGCCTAATCAGGAAATAGTTAAGAGACTAAAATAGAAGACTTATTTTTGAAAATTAAAAACTTAATAACAAGACGTAGGGATATTTAGTCACCGTTCATGTCTTTCTGAATCAAAACCTACTAAAACCCATTTTCTTAATCAATACTTGTACAGCTGTGCAAGAATAATGATTTTTCCCAGGGCAGCAGGACATTGCTTTGATATTCTGCTCATATATAAAACTTAATTTTAGGCAAAGAAGATAGAAAGGAGCATGGCAGTAATCATCATACCCCAAAAGGCAGCTGCAAAGGGAAAGAAATAATCTCTTTTCACCAGGGCTAAGTGCAGAGAGGGTAAGAGACATGCTGGTACTGCATCACCAGACAAAGCCACTCTCACCAGTATTTGGCAGTGCTGTGGTAACCATTGAACTGATGATCTTAAAGGTCTTTTACAACCTAAAGGATTCTATGATCCTATAGTGCCTTTGTGGCACAAGCCTGTGTCATGCCTGCAGGTTGTGTGCTACAACCCAGGTCCCCACGCTCTTCCAAATGGTTTGTCATTTAGTTGGGAACTTTCTGGGGTAATGAACTCTGGAGCAGAGTGTCCTAGGAGATTGTAATGTGTTACATCATTGCAGGTTACTAAGGACAAATAAGAGGAACTTTGGCCAATGAAGCTGATTCTTGCATGGCTGAGAACTGATATGAACGGCCTTTACTACGCCTGCCTGGCAGTATGGGCTTTGCTAGATATAAAACAGGGAACTTACTGCAAGCAGGCTGGGGGATGCCACAGAGGCTACAGAATCCCTTACCACTTCTGCCCTTGCAGCCACCCAGCTTTCCTAGGCTGGTTTTCAGATTATCAACAGAGACTGACACGCATTTGTCTGACTGCAGACATACACCTTCAACAGCTGGTGATGAGCCAGGCCAGAAGAGATTTCTAGGCATTGCTTCCTTCCTTTAAGGAAATTTGCCCAAGTAGACCTAATGTGTCATAGCAAAACACTATGCTGTGGTTGTTGTCCTGGAAATAAGGCATTTTAGTCATAATACTATTTTCCACATAAACACTACATATAAAATTGAGATGTAAAAGGCAGCAGGTCACATGCAAAGTATTTAAATTCGTATCTACAGTGACTTACAGGATTGGGATCAAATTTGTTTGCTTATGGTTCGGTTAATTTGTTGTATTTCTTTCCTGTTCCCTCAGTTACTTCCTGAAATAAAAACAAATGCAAACTATTTCATTTCACAGAATCAATTAGGCAGGAAAAGACCTCTGAGACTGAATCCAATCTATGACCAAATACCAAGTCGACTAAATCATGGCATTGAGTGCCACATCCAGTCTTTCCTTAAAAGAAACACCTCCAGGAATGGTGACTCCACATCTCCCTGAGCAGTTTATTCCAGTGTCTAATCACCCTTTCTCTGAAGAAACTCTTCCTAATGTCCAGCCTAAACCTCCCCCGGCGCAGCTTAATGCCATGCCCTCTGGTCCCGTCACTCGTTGCCTGGGAGAAGAGGCCGACCCTCAGGTGGTTCTAGAGCGATAAGGTCCCCCCTGAGCCTCCTTTTCTCCAGGCTAAACACCCCCAGCCCCCTCAGCCGCTCCTCATCACACTTGTGCTCCAGACCCTTCACCAGTTCCGCTGCCCTTCTCTGGACTCCATTTCATCCATTTGTTTTGCCGCTGGCATACTGTTCGGTTTGCTGGGGTTTTTTCCCCTCCCACCGTTCCCTTGGCTACTTCCCGAGATAAAAACAAACGTCAGCTATTTAATCTCTCCCTTTGGCTTTACCGCCAGCCCGGCGCTGCCCCTGAGCCCCCGCGTAGGGTCGGCCGGGCTGGGGTTCCTCGGCACGCCCCGCCCGGTGAGGCGGTGGCCGCCCCGGTGACATCACCGGAAAGGCGGGTCACCCCCGGCCAATGAGCCGCCTGACGGCCGCGGAGAACCGGGGAGGACCCGGAAGGTTTCGCAGTCGGAGCGTTACTGCCCCGTGGAGGGACCCCACTGCTGCTGCCGCCCGCCTCTGCGTGCCCGATGGACTCGGTGGGAGTCGCCGCCGCCGCGCCCGACGCCGGGCCGGGCCCCGCCTGGCAGAGCAAGGTGAGCGCTGTGCCGGCACTGCGGGGCCGCGGCCGCCGCTGTCCGGGCTCCGCGGAGCTGGAGGAGCACGGGGAGCAGGAGGAGGAGGACCGAGGCCGTGTGGAGGGCGCTACGAGGTGCTGCCAGCACCACCAGGGTCACGGTCACTCGGCAGAGCGACCCGAGCGTGGTTTGCTGCTAATGGCAATTACCGCCTTGGTGGCAAGAGCTGTTGTGACAGCTTGGTGACTGAGTCGCTTCCCTCCGAGGGAGTTGGAGCTGAGTGAACTCGGTTATCCCGGTGGCAGGCAGCGAGTCCCAGCTCGCTTGGATGCGCCGCTCCCCAGCCCGGGCGCCCCGGGCGAGGTGTGCGTGTCCCTCTGCGGTTTTGAGGGCATGGTTTACTGGCATGGTGGCTGACCTTTCAGGGCTCTAGAAGCGGGGCAGGAAGCTGTGCGTAAGCCATTGCTGTTGATTTATTCAAAGAGAAGTTCTACGTAGGTTGTGTGTCTGCTTATATGCAGACCTCCTGGGGAGGCTTTACCCCTGTCTCCAAAGGGTAGCGACACTGACAAACTCACTTTTTTTTCCTTCATTAGTAAGTGACTGTCAACAATTTTTCAACCCCAGTTCTCCCTATTGAGTTTATGAAACTACTCTTTGAGAAGTTCCCCAAGTATCTGTGCAAGAGCCCTTACAAGATTACGTGAGCTTATTTTGGATCCTGAGATAGCTAATTATCCTGATTATTGTGTTGCCACTGCAGAAGTCTTGCTGACTTGAATAAAACGTTTATTTACAGTGTCCGTGGGGAGCCCCTAGCACAACATCAATATCGTGTTCTCTTGCTGATGTAATGAGTGAACAGCTGGCAAAAGAATTGCAGCTGGAAGAAGAAAATGCTGCTTTTCCTGACGTGGTTGCGTAAGTTTAAGTCCTGGATTAGTGATCTCCATAGTTGTGATGCCATCTTCTCTCTCTTGTGCATTTCCTTACCATGAGCTAAATGCATAGTGATAGAGTAAATGATTTGCCTGTTGCCCCTAACTCTGCTTCTTCAGATCTTCTTCAGTAAAGATGACTTCTCCAGCTAAAAGCCTTCCTTAGATTTTCTTCTGTTGCTCTTCCTTCCTTATTGATGTTTTCTTTACGTTTTCTGGGAGTTTTAACACAGTCTATAAGCTATATTTAGAGAAATGTCAGAAATGTTTTTTTTTTCTTGCCCTGTTAGGAACTCTTGTCAGCAGTGTACAATGTTATTTTCAGAACTATCAGGTATATCACCTGTATCCTCCCACTACTTGAAAGCTCTAAAGAAAGGCCTAGAGCTTACTAGTTCTAAAATTGTACAGATTTTGACTATCTTTCCTGTGAAGCAGAACAAAGCAACACTATTTGGGATGTTTCAAACATAAGTATACACATGCATACATCTGTATGCCTTCTTTTTTTTTTCCTGTTTTTACATCTTAAAAACAGAGCTTAATGCTTCTTGCAGAATGGTAAAGAAGCAAAAATTTAAGTAAAATTTGCACTGTAAATGAGTGGCAAAGAGAAATGAAGTCATGATCTATTAATATTTAGTGTTGGCTTGGAGAGGAGGCAGACAGCTGAGATCCATTCCTTTCTGTGCAGCTCTGCATGAAGTCTGCTGTATAGAGTGGGAAAGTGGTATAAAGCAGTGTTTCTGCTTAGATAGCTGTGCTTAATTTTTAAAAAATTCCTGTTTTCATCTTATGTAGTGCTGCTGAAGGACCATTTATTACAGGAGAAGATATTGACACTTCAAGTGATCTGATGCTAGCTCAGATGCTGCAGATGGAATTTGACAGGGAATACGATGCGCAGCTTCGACGTGAAGAGAAGAAGATCAATGGAGATAGCAAAGGTACCTTCATCGGAAGGAATATTTTTGCTTTGGAGCTATTCTTGGCGCTTAGCTTAAATTGGCAGAGCTGTGAGGAAGTAGCAAATCCCTGATAATCACAGACATGCTTATTTGGTTTGTTTCTCAAGTCTCCATATCCTTTGAAAATTATCGGAAGGTGCATCCTTATGACAGTGACAGCTCAGAGGATGAGGTTGATTGGCAGGATACCCGTCATGATCCATACAGAGCAGGTATGTGACAACTTTAAACAATACAATTTCTTCAGCCAATGGACCTGAGACTATGACAGAGTTAAATTAGGTCTTGTTTTAATGTAAGGAGAGACACCAGCTACTTTTAAAATCAGGTCACCTCAATGGGAGGTGTCAGCAGGAGGTTGGGTTTTGTCTGCCAGTATATTGACTTCAGTGGCTGAATCTGGCAAAATAACCAGTGTACAAGGGAAGTATTGTGGGATGTGCTTATCTGTCATATACATTTGGATGATATGGTTACATATCATCTGCACATGTTATTGAATACCCCTGTTGTAGCATGCCAGAAATGTGTCTGATACCCCAGAGAAGATAGAGGAGTAAGTTGTAATGTAGCCAAAGAAGCTGTCATGCTTAGGATAAGAGAAGACTGTATTAAGATTGTACAATTGAAGTAATTTATTCTGTTTTATAAATAAAATTATGTTATTTTCTGGATATTGTGGGACTTCTATGAGCGTTGGTTGTTTGTTTAGATGTAAAGTACAGTTTATTTTTCTCACTGCTGGCAGATAAACCTACTACTACACCAAGAAGGGGTTTCATAGGAAAAGGAAAAGACATTACTACAAAACACGATGAAGTGGTATGTGGAAGAAAAAACACTGCTCGCATGGAAAATGTAAGTGAAAACTTCGGGAAACTTATTTTGTGTCTAAAACTGGAATGCTGCAATTCAGCCAAAGAACTAATGCTTGTCCACTAGTGCTGCTGGGTAGGGTGCTGACTTTTATTTTTTTCCCTGTTGGATGAAAGCAATGCAGTCTTTTCTTTATTGGTTATTCACATTGGCAGTTTGAGTTTTGTGGGTTTTCTGTTTAATAATAGTTTGTTATTGAGCAATCCAAGAATTTGCACAGAACTGTTCTGGCAAAACAAAACTATCACAAGTTTAGCAAACAAGCAAATAAAACACGAAAGCTATTTTTGAAAAGCATCGATGTTGTGTAATCTCTCTTCTAATTAATTTTGTCTGATAAGCCAAGTAACTTATTTTCATTCAATTGTTTGACTTACAGCTTTTCAGTCTGTTTATCTGTAGTACATACCTTTAGTTTTCTTTAAGGTAACTGGTGCAACTTCTGTAAATAAGGAAATGCTGCAAGTGGTATTTTTGCAGGATGTTAGGTAATCTCATATCAATTTGGGCAGAACTTTGAGTTCTGAGTTTAAAGCAGTGTGTTTTTTAACAAAGTGACAACATTGCACAAAATGGGTTTCGCAAAAGTCCAATTCTATCCTGAGTTTTTCCAAATCAGAATGAGAAATTTCTGTTTGTGCCAACTTTTGGCATCTGCTAGTAACAATGCTTAAATTCCTATTATTTCTGCTTGTAGTTTGCACCTGAATTCCAAGTTGGGGATGGAATTGGGATGGACTTAAAACTGTCAAATCAAGTCTTCAATGCCTTAAAACAGCATGCATACTCTGAGGAACGTCGAAGTGCAAGGCTCCACGAGAAGAAGGAGCATTCCACTGCTGTATGTTTTTATTAAAGTCTCTCTATCTACTCCTTATATTGTGTAATAGCTAAACACTGCTGGGTAACTTCTTGTAACATTCCATTTTTAGCAAAACAGCTAAGCAACATTATGTTAACATTGCTGAAGGAAATTATAGCAGCCAGCTCCTACTAGAAAAAAGGTCTTTCTTTGAGCTGCATTACTCAAACCATAAGAGCCTGTCGAAGTAAGAGCAAGCAGCTACTGTTTTTTTCTCTTTGTCTTTCTGAACTTGTCTCTTAATCAGCTAAGATTAATAAACTGCCTGGAAGTTATTTATAGGAACATCCAGAGAACTAATCCTCTGCAGTTGAACCATATGGCTCCAAATATCTGTCTTCATAACAAGTTTCAGGAAGATGAGGTGACCTACTGACCTAATAATTTAGGAATTGACTTGATAGACTCTATGGGTGAGTTTAGAGTAGGGCCTTTGGTAATTCCTGATGTGGACTTCTTCAAATCGGTGTATTTTGCTTTGCTTTATTGTTACTTATATCAAAGAAATATAATACTTGGGATATTGTGATTCATGACTTGTAAAAGCTTCCTGAAAACACTGTAGAAAGTACTGTTGAGCCACAGTCTATATTGTGTAAATTAGTAAAACACTCTGTGTGCTGTATAGTGATGGGAAACTAAGAGTTTTAAATAATTAAATCAGTCCTGGAGCAGATTGGCTTTACTTCAGATGTTTATTTTGGTTTGGCTTTTTTTTCTCCCCTCTGTCAGTTGAGAGAAATTTTATTAATACATTATTCTTTCTACTTAGTTGAATTCTTGTGGTATATAAATATTCTAAACTCATGGTAAAGCAAAGAACTGCTTTTTTGAATTGAGTATTCATGTCCTGCATATTCATTCTATTCATCTCTTGTAGGAGAAAGCAGTGGATCCTAAAACACGTTTACTTCTATACAAGATGGTCAATTCTGGGATGCTGGAGACCATCACAGGCTGCATCAGCACAGGAAAAGAATCTGTTGTTTTTCATGCCTATGGAGGAAAGTGAGTATATTTTTTGTTACTGATGATAGCTTTAAGCACAAGAGATGACTTTAAAAGCAGAAAACATAAAAGTAATTAAACATCTGCACCTTTTTTATTTGTGAGACTTAAAGGCTGTATTTGTGTATATGCAGATAATAATAAAATCTGAAAACCAAATGATACCAACCATAAAGTAAAAAAAATCCCCACTTTCCTTCTTGGAGGCTATTAATGAATGGGGACAAATCCACCATGCCTTTCTGTGGAAAAATATATACTCCTTTTATAAAAAAGAAATCTTGAGATTTTTGAGAAACTTTCCACTGACCTGCCCCAGACCACAGAACTGTCATGAGGATCTTGGGCTATCTGAAGGTTGTCTTTCCATAGAGATTGCTCTGTTGTCAGCTCTATATTTGCAGCTCAGTGGAGGTGCTGTTTGTTACTTTCAGGTTATCTTGAGAATAGTGTTGGGATGTTGCTCACTTCTTGAATCCTTCCTGCCATACTGGAAGGATTAGAGTGCCTTATGGTGACTGCATTGTGTTTAACTGAATTTAAACCAGTGATGTTTGAGAAAGAACTAATAAAACTCAAATACAGATAATGTATTTAGAGATATCAAGAGAGAAAGTTGGAGTTGGGGCGAAA
Organism: Rhabdornis inornatus; assembly: GCA_013397075.1. Taxonomy (NCBI): domain Eukaryota; kingdom Metazoa; phylum Chordata; class Aves; order Passeriformes; family Rhabdornithidae; genus Rhabdornis; species Rhabdornis inornatus. The sequence goes on along the minus strand of VWZS01002632.1, from coordinate 2,548,549 downwards.
AGATGTGCCTTAACAAATCAGGAGAGGTAATATATTTGATAAGCAACTTATCATCAAAATGCCAAAACCCAAACATTAATATATAAGTTTAATCATGTAATTGTTATAAGCTTAAATTGGCTTCTAAATGTGATAGAAAATTAGATCCTCTCTTATATTAAAAATTGCTGTATGCTGCAATGTATAAAAACCCAAACCCATGCATTTGCTTGTAAATATGTGAATAGTTAACTTTGTTATATATTTGTCTTTTTCCATGAGCAGTACAACTGAAGATAAAGTTATTCCTCCAGAATGTGCCATCAAAGTGTTTAAAACAACTCTTAATGAATTCAAGAACCGTGACAAATACATTAAGGATGACTACAGATTTAAAGACCGCTTCAGTAAATTGAATCCACGAAAAATTATTCGTATGTGGGCTGAGAAAGAAATGCATAACTTAACAAGGTAAAGAAAAAAAAAGGAAGTATAGTTGCCAAATGCCTGTCAGTTTCCTATTCTCTATTTGAGGAAGATACTCTGTGTCTGGGTATTTGACTTTTAGGCCAAAATAATATACAACCTGGCACAGATTGAATAAGCCTCTGTAAAAAACAGTTTAATAAGCTGTCAGCATCTTCAGTGATTTTGCAGCAGAATTTTCAGGCCCATGAAGTTAATAGGTTCTAGTTGTAAGAGTGATTAGTATTCAGTGAGCATTTTTAGATTCACTTACAACTTCAGAATCTGAATTTTCCGGTGTAAAATACTGTGCAATATATATAATTATTCAGTTTTCAGTTTTCTCAAAGACTTTGTTTACTCTGGATCAAGTTTCTCACACAGCTCTCAGATTGCAAATGAGATAGAGGGAACTAAAACTTTGGGGACTTTGAAGCTTTTGTTCTGTTTTTCTCAATCAGTATCTATTTTCTGATCCACAGAATGCAAAATGCAGGAATTCCTTGCCCTCAAGTGGTTATCCTTAAGAAACACGTCTTGGTTATGTCTTTCATTGGCCAGGATCAAGTCCCAGCTCCTAAACTAAAGGATGTAACACTTAGTAGTGAAGATATGAAAAAGGCCTACTATCAGATTCTTAATGTAAGATGATGCTGATTTCTCCTCCAATTCTGGGTTGTATTTTCTTTTGAGGAAATAACTGTAAGGACAAATGAGCACTTAATTACTTTTCAGGATGCTTACATAATCTTCAAGATACAAAGTCCAAAGTCTTATTTTGCTGCTGTTTAACGTGTGACTTAGAATCAATAAGAAATTATGCACTGAAAAAAATAGAATTAAATTTAATCTTAATCTGAGCAGAAGACATACTGGAATTTGATGACAAACAGATGCTTAGCAGCAGAGGAATTGTGATCAAGTAGTCCTCCTTTTATAGGAGCAGTATGTGGTTTAGAAAACTCACTCTGAAGTCTTTCTGGGCTTACTAGACACTTAATTTACAATGCTTAAGCACTCTTCAGTGGATTGCCCACCCCCTTTTCAGCAAACCTAGAAATTGGAGAATTATTAGAATGTTGCATGGTGGATGCTTTAATTGCCTGTTATCTGCTTGCTTCGAAAACTGTCCACATTGCAGATATTAAAAAAACCCAACTAGGCGACCAGCCCCACAACTTGGTAATAGGAGTGGTCTAGGTCTCAAATGAATAAGACCAGTAAGCAACACAGCTGTGTTTTAGGTGAATTTGTGTACTGGTTAGGATTCAGTCTCCACAACTGAGAGAATTCCTTCCTGTGTGATAGAAGTGAAAATGACATGTATTTAGAGAACATGCTTATCTGTGTCCTGCACTTGGACTGCTTGGCAGAGCTGGCTTGAGCTTACCAGAGTAGCTCTTCTGACTTTGCCAAAGCTAAGCTGAGTGATAAAAGCTTAGTTTGCTGACAGTTTGCCAAGACTGCAATTCCCTGGATGGAAGTATATTGAAGACTTGGGTGAAAATTATGTAAATTATGTGGGTGATTAGGGAAAGGTGGGGTTGTTTTGGCTTTTTTTCTTTTTTTTTTTTTTTAAATAGTCATGCTAGCAATATCTATTTGGTGTATAGCCTACTTCCTTCAATCATTTGGTTCCTTGCAGATGATGCAGCAGTTGTATAGGGAGTGCAACCTGGTCCATGCAGATCTGAGTGAATATAACATGCTTTGGCATGATGGGAAGGTGAGTTTGTTCTTAATTTGGGAGGAAAAGGTTTCATCTACTGTGAAATACTAATACAAAGTGAATTGCTATTTCTCTGTGACTACAGGTCTGGCTCATTGATGTCAGTCAGTCTGTGGAGCCAACCCATCCTCATGGACTTGAGTTTTTGTTCAGAGACTGTAGGAATGTTTCACAGGTAGGACCTCCTTGTCTGACAATCTTCTTCTGTTATGCTGCATGTTTTCTAAGATACAAGATACCTTAGATATATAGGAGATTACTCTTGCACATTTTCCATGCTGATAGTGTCCTTCTCTGAAGGTGAAAAAAATGTGGAAAAGTAAAATTATATCACTAGAACTTAAAACTTCTTTCGGTGACGTTTATCTGTGGGTCAACAACAAAAAAAAAAGTAATCTTGGGTAAATGTAGTAACTGGGGAAAGTCAAAGGAATATTTTGTTCTCCATAGAAAAGTGTTTAATATATGCTCTTTATATTGACTAGTTCTTCCAGAAAGGAGGCGTGGCAGAAGCACTTAATGAGCGTGAACTCTTCAACGCTGTCTCAGGTTTAAATATTACAGCTGACAATGAAGTAGACTTCCAAGCAGAGGTATAGCTTTCTCTGTCTAACAAATTTTATTTTGTTAGCTATGGCAGCTACTATAATACCTTAACTTTCCACATTTAGTTTGTATGGTTGGTGTGAGTAAAATTTCAGCAGTCATTCTGTATCTCTTTTTAAAACCTTGAGTATTTCAACCTAGTACAGGTACTGTACTTTACAGAAACTCAGATTGACAGACCTCTCTACCTCCTTTCCTATCCCCCTGCTCCCAAGCAGAAAAGATTTCATGTTGAATATAGTTGCTTCATTTCAGCATTAAGGCAAATCTAGTGATCTGTTTTAATTTAAAAGCTGTTGTCTTGCCTCACATACATTAATGGTTGTACATACATTAATGGTTGTACATACATTAAAGGTTGTACAGCAAAAGGAAAATTGGGTCAAAAATAATAATTATTCTACCACTTATTTTATAAGATTTAGATATTAATTTATTTTAATTTAAAGTTTAAGCATTTTTAATTCTGAAGTTTAAAATCATGCTAATGTAAATATGTACTTAGGAATCTTTGGCCACTGTTGGCTTTTAATTTTCAACCTTTGGCTGTAACTCCTCACTGCCTGTGTCCTGATACCAGATTTAAAAAAAAAAAAGAGTTGTCAAACATTCCATATTTTCTAATTAAAGTAAGGGCAATGTGGCAATTCTACTCTCCCTAATTACTAATGACATTGTAGGTTTGTGCTAGTCCAGCATGGAGTAGGTGGGAGCTGGAAATTAGATGACTCCTGGGGCAGGTGGTCAAAGTAAGAAAAAGATAAAGGGAACACAGTGTCACAGTTCCATGTGTCTTTGGAGAAAGGCACACTTCTGTACTTTGAGGAATACAGCTGAAGCCTTAAGAAATCATCCAGTCCTCCCTGCAACTGGTGCATTTTAGTTACGTAGCTTCAAACTGTAAACGAATGCATTTTAGTAACTTGTTTAGAACAGATGTTTCAAGGTGTACCTGGCTGTATTCAAGCTGTTACATGTGACTGAGTCTTTGAAATAGCAAAATTTTACATACCTGCTCTGACCTCAAAAGCTACTTTTTAATGCTGTTTAGAAGCATTCTGCTGCTGGCATGGTTTTATGATTTCAGCACGGTTTTATTTTTGGCTCTCTAGATTGAAGCTTTGGAGAAGATGAATGAAGACCACGTGCAGAATCATGGAAAGAAACTGTCCACATTTTCCAGTGATGGAGACCCACCTATATATGATGAATAGCACTGAGTTTATAGCTGCTGATGAGACAAAACACAGATTTACTGCTTCTGACTATGTTGGTGCGGTGATAAATGTCAACTGCCAATGTCAGGAGAGTGGTTGGCTGGGAAAACAATGGAAAACACAGCAAGCATATGGTGATGCCTCCGTGGTTTGTTGTTTTTTTTTTTTAACTTATCCCACACATCAGGCTGGCACTGTGAGAATGGACTGTCACTACCACTTTGAACAAATTGCCCAGTTACATTAGACTAATGTAGCTCAGATGGTCATATTTTGCATGGTTCAGAGCTTACATGTCTTTTAGTCTAAAAAAAAATTAAAAATCATCTCTACTGTCCCACGTATTTAGTGGGAAAGCACATTAGAAAAGTCCCTCTCTTTTTTTTCCCTAATGCAACTTGAAAAATTAATTAAACATTGTGTATGGACACAATGTCTTTCATCCATCTCCACCAAGGGCAAAATGAAAAGGCAAACTGTGCACTGCAATCGTATGAAAATGTTCATTTAGCAAAGTAATATATTTATAAATGCAAAAGTCTGGACTTTTTCATTTGAAGCACAGGGAATGTAGCTCTAATTATCTCTGCAAGTGCTGTTGGGTATTACATGGGAAACAGATTTGAATCCAACCAGCAGAGGACTTCCTTGATGACATGCCAGGAAATCCTGAGTCAACAATGTATAATAAAAAGTCAGTTCAGGTAGCTTCACTCTTAATACACAAATGGTACCAAGAACTTGGTGCAAACTAAAACTATTAAGAATCCTGTCTCTGCCTAGAATATCAGTTGGGAGCATCAAATGTTCTTGCCCTAAAGATAATCATAGACAAACCTGGGTATTCTTTTTGCACCTGTAAAAAAAAAAAACCAAAAAAAACCCTTTGTTTAGAAATAATGATGACTGATACTGGTTTCCACAGTCTATTTATTCTTAATGTCAGTCTTTTTTTTTTTTTCAGCAACTTATAAAAATCTACTGATATTTCTCTCCGAAAAACACAGTTAAAGTTGAACTGATGTGGTGGGATAGTTTGGAATTAAGGAATTCTAATCAACTTCTTTTTAACTGATTTCTTGTTTCTGATGCTGCTCTTTATCAAGCAGAATATAGTGATGCTACATGTGACCTTCTCACAGTGTGCTGTGAAAGTGACTTTTTAATCTCCTTTTATTGGAAAACTGGTGGTGAAGTAAAATTTTAAGATCATGTGGTGGTATTCTTGCATGGTTCTTTGCATCACGGAGGCCTTCATTGATCTTTGGTGCTTCACTAGAGCAGTCTTAGGGTAGGACGACACTAATTCCTTACAACAATATAAAAATGACTGTTTGGGTGGGTGCTACATGAACAGTAAACAACCTTGGTTTTGCCAGTTTCATCCAAACACTTTCATTCCTAGAAAAAGGAAGGATCCTCTTCCTTTTTCTAAATTAGACAAGTATCTTGCATTTACCTCTTACTTTTGAAATAAAGGAACTTGTATCTTTCAGATACTTAAGTCTGTTCCAACTTTCTCAGTGAAACAGTTTCCCAAAATAATGGTATCAGGGAAACAGACTAGGTACTGCAAAGGAAGTGCTAACTTCTTCAGGAAGACTACAAGCTGCTGTTGTCAAAGATATCCAGATCTCCTTCAGAGGAGAAGGGTTTTTTTTAAAACGGGATAGTCCTATTCTTGGTTTATAACTAGTTTTAATATTCTTAACATTTCTTAGGGGGAGAAAAATCTCAGAACAGTTGCTAATACCTTAAAATGTTCTTGTATAAGGAAGATTCTGATTGCTACAGCTATTTGCATCAAGTGAGAGGAAGAAGGCAGAAATAACAGGAAGCAAGGGGAGGGTGTTTTTTGAGCTACTATTTGACATAGGGCCCTGCTTGTATCTCTGTGCTTGAACCAAAGCCTCAGTTGTTATTGTCATTCTTAATTTCTTGCTAAAATCTGTCTAGCACAGGCTTAAAAAACCCAAATACGCCTCAAATAAATGAAGAAATTTTCCTTGAGTCTAATTTAAAGCTACTAGGCCCAAATAGACGATACCTTATATACTATATATTATATGATATGTAATATATTAATACATTTTTCACTTTCAGCAATAAAACTGGCTCAGGAATTTGCTTTGAGATTTTAAGACACCTGAGCATGTTTTCAAGTAGTTGAAAACAAGAATTTGCTAAAAGAAGCATTTTCCTGGACTCCTTTGAAATAAAATGTTCCAGGATTATTATTGGTCAAATAGAATCTTAGTTTTGAAATTAAGATTTATTTCTATCAGATGAGTTTCAAGTTGTGTGTTCTATTTACTCGTTTGCTGATTTCCCCTCAAAGATACCTCAGTTTCTATTGCAATTGTAGGAAGTCCATGCTGTTTTTTAGAGAAGTAGGACCACGGTAAATATCAGTAGAATTTCTTAAATTTCACCCTGGATTAACTAAACTTCTGTCAAACAAGCAATAAATTTTGTTACTTTCTAAAAAATTATAAACTTTAGGGTAATTTAAATGCTTTGGATATACTTGTCATCTCCAGTTAACAGAATTGTTTGATGATGCAGGAGGGTTCTGCAGAACAAACGGCTTGTTGTAATTCTTAGTTATGACTTTAGTATCTCTAGTCTGATGTGAAATTAGTGCAGGTAGACTAACTGGGTCACAAGTCATCCAACAGTTTGCATGATACTGTGTTAGTATCTGGTACTTAAATTTCTATTTCTCCCATACTAAACTGTGCTACTGTTTTAATCAGAATTTTTTTAAGTTGTTATGATCTTAGTCTTCCCCCCCTTTAAAATTTTCCTTTCTAAACCAATAAGCAAATACATAATTGATATTCTCACACAATTTCTAGATCGTCATGTAGGGCTTGAAGCTAGTGAGCTAAGGCATTAGCCAGTGCATCAACAAAAAAAAAGTCCATTGCTGTTTTGTTGTCCAAACTAAAATATATGCTCAGCATAAAGGCTAAGGACCAAGCCAGACTTTGACTTCAATAATGCTTTGTTAATATTTTTTCTGAACTATTTTACAACACGACACTAAAAAGCAGTTTCCTGCCAAGAAGCAGGATCAATAGTGCCAGCGATGATGCTGTAATTATGGATAAATAAACGCACATCTCGGAAACAGTTGTTTCCTTTTTTTTTTTTTTTTNAAAAAATTGGGCCAAAAGCCCTGTCCTGCTGCTGCGGCCTCCACACTTGGTTAAAAAAGACAAGTGTTTTAAAATCCACTAACTTTGCTTTTAAAAGCAGAATAAATCCTCTTAGCTAGAGTGGTGTCCTGATAAGCGACACTGGTTAGAGTCAGAGCTTACCCTGGCACCCTAATACTTTTATTTCCCTCCTTTAATATGTGCGCTCCTAAATATTTGCACATTCCACGCGTTTCTTTTTTACCGCCTCGCCAGCATTCACGCCTTTCCTGAAGCAGGTTTTGCAGCGTGCCAGGTCTCTGTTCTCATTTGTTAAGCTCACTGACGCTTTTCACACACCGGAGTTGAGAGCGGCCGGGCCCATTCCCGCAGCCGGCTCCCAGCCGTCCCTGGCGCCTCTCCCGGGCCGCTGCGCCTTTAAGGCGGGAGCGCCCCACGTCACGCGCGAGGGGAGTGTAAACAGGAAGCGGCCGCGGGGAGCGGGGGTCGGCAATGGCCGCCGCCACGGGCCGCGAGCCGCCGGGGCCGCCCGAGGATGAGGCGCCGGGAGCGGGAGCAGCAGCAGCGGGAGGAGGAGGAGGAGAAGAAGGCGAGGGGCGAGTGAGGGGCGGCGCGGAGGGCGGCGGCTGCTACCTGGCGCTGTGCGCGCGGCCCGTGCACTTCGAGAAGGCGAACCCCGTGAACTGCGTGTTCTTCGACGAGGCCAACAAGCAGGTGGGGGCGGCGGGGCCCTGCCGCGGGCCGGGGCTGCGGGGCCGGGCCTGTGGGCTCAGCCCGGCCCGCTGCTGCTCGCCGGCTTGCCTTTGGTTCCCTGCCCGGCTTTGCTTTCCTCCTGTCCTTCGGCTGCCGGGCGTGAGCCCGGTTGTTCCCCTTCAGGACCTGTCATCGTGCTAGAAGCGATAGATTTTCTTTTTATTTTCTTCTTCACCGATTTATTAGTTTGCATTTCACTTGCCTTACTCTCACTGCCCTAAGGTTTTTCTGGAATTCATTGGAGTCAGCACTTTTCCTTTCTGTTCCAAGTGTCCCCACATGACTGGCAAACTTTGTCACTTTGCTGTTAGCTTAATTTCCCTGAATTTTTCACACCCCTTTCAATTCCTGAAATTCATTATATTCATAAAAAAATGAATAATTACAGCTTTCCTTGTGGCACAGACTCAAGTGGCCGTTTCTTCGCTTTAGTTCTTTTAAGCAGGTTCTCCTTTAATTCTGTATGGACTCCTGAGAGTTCAGCTCAGTATAGCTAAAAGATCCACAGGCTGTCATGAGGCTTATACATTCCACTGTCTAATTCCTGTAACTGTTCTTTGACCTCAGCATTCATGGAGTCAGAACCTTCAAGCTTTCTTCCCTGTATAGCTGGCATACTTTGTCCCATGTGTGAACATAATCAGTGGCATGTTTGGCGAGAGAGCAGTATTTCTGGGGTGTGTTTCTTGCTGTTGCACTCTGTTCAGAATGATTACAGAATCATTTAGGTTGGAAAAGGTCTCTGAGATTATTGAGTCCAGCCTTTCACCAAATACCATCTTGTCAACCAGATCATGGTACTGACTGCTACATCCAGGCTTTGCTTAAACACCTCCAGGCATGGTAACTCCACCACCTCCCTGGGCAGTCTATTCCAGTGACTGATCTAACTCTTTCAGGGAAGAAATTCTTCCTAATGTCCAACCTAAACCTCCCCTGGCACAGTTTAAGGCAATATGTTCTGGTCCTGTCACTGGTTGCCAGAAGAGGCCAACCCCCACCTGGCTACAGCCTCTTTTCAGGGAGTTGTAGGGAGCAATAAGGTCACCGCTGAGCCTCCTTTTCTCCAAGCTAAACAAACGCAGCTCCCACAGCTGCTCCTTATAGGACTTGTGCTCCAGGCCCTTTCCCAGCTCTGTTTCCCTTCTCTGGACACGCTCCAGCCCCTCAATGCCCTTCCTGTACTGAGGGGCCCAGAACTGGACACAGCACTGGAGGTATGGCCCCACCAGTGCCAAGTACAAGGGAACAATCCCTGCCCTGGTCCTGCTGGCCACACTATTGCTGATACAGGCCAGGATGTGATTGGTTTCTTGGCCACCTGGGCACACACTGGCTCTTGTTCAACTGCTGTCATCCAGCACCTCCAGCTCCTTTTCCACTGGGCCACTTTCCAGATATTTCTTCTTACAAACCGTTATCTTTGAGGGCCGGTTGAAATAAGCTGTCAGGAGACACTGTATCATAGTGTGGATGTGATGTAACTACATAGAAACTGGTTGTTGAGAGCGCACTTGAAAGATTCATGTTTTCCAGTGCAAATTTATTTCTCTGTGTTTTCTTATTATCTAAAATGATTTGATTTCCAGTGTGTGTGTCTGAATCATATGCAACCAGCATTTCAATGACAGTTTCCCATGTGAGACACCAGTCTGTGCAATCTTCTCATCTTGCAGAGATTAAGAGAGTGTTGCCTTCATTTTCTATCTCCATAATACTAAAAATAGCTAAACTAAGTATTTATCATTCTAGTAAGGCTGTAGACTTGCTTGCAACTTACAATCCTGACATTTGTATTTCCTGCCTGAGCATAGCAGACTGGCAGCATGGCTGATATTACAGAACAATGTCCCTGTCACCCTGAGCCCTGATCTGTATGCCTAGTACTGCTGCACATACAAGTACCAATAAGGCGTTTGCCTGACTTTCTTTTTCAAGCTAGATAAAGTTTGTAACAGCATGACTTTTTGTTATCTTACTCCAGCTCAATACATGTCATATCTCTAGCAGGTTTTATACATGTATATGTGAAGTTGGGCTAAAGGAATTCTCAGTTGCTAGGGCACGTTGGCTGAAACTCCTTAGGTACATGAAAATTTTACTAGTTACTCTTAAACTATTCCTATTTAATAGCATGTTCTGAGAGGATCAAGCTTCTGGGTCATTGAGTTACACCTCTTCCCAGTCCCCAAGCTGAGATCATTTTTGTTTTAAACAATGCCCTGATGTCTTAAGATACTTTTACTAGTACATGACTAAGGAAAATATAAAAGAAACAAAACCAAGATAAAAGGCTTATAAAGATTTTTACTGGTTTAACTTGCCCAGTAGCTCGGAATATGCCAATAAGACTGTTGCAGTACCATGCAATCTGACAACTCTTAAGTAAGCTTGGAATTTCAGATTGTCTCAGTGTGAAATGGCAGATCTGCAGAAGAACAAAAATTGTGTCTAGTAAAAAAAATTAAAAGGTGTGGCTTACAGAAGAAGCATGTGAAGGTTATGACTTTGAAAGAGCTAAATATATGTTCAAAACTTTCTTTGTAGGTTTTTGCTGTTCGATCTGGTGGAGCTACAGGAGTTGTTGTTAAAGGTTTGGAGGATAGAAATCCCATTTCCTTCCGGTAAGACACCTTTATCTTGGGATAGAATGATGCAATCTTCAAATTACGTGGTGCTTAGTCCTGATCTGCTGTAATTCAGGCATAAAACTTACAAGTAGTTGTGATCATATTTTGATTTGTTCTTAGATATAATCTTGCAATTAAGAAGGTATGCTCTTCCCTCCCTGTGGTCTTCTGGAGGGAAAAAGTAATTAGCTGTGGCTTCTTTTTTTTTAAACAACAGACTTTTATTAAAACATGCTATACATTTGAGAGAGTGATTCCTATAGCAGCAATGACTTATCCAAGGATACAGTTTAGCAAGTGATGTCTGTGATTCAAGCACAATGTCCAAACCTAGATGTAGGTTTCTCATGTTCTGTTCCTTCTTTCATCTGACTTGGCTTCTTCTATGTCTTCCATTTCTTGTGGAAACGTTTTTGCAGAATTTGACAACAGTAAACTATTTTTTATGTGTCTCTTTTAAGAGTGATGGCTCTTTGTACTCTGCTGTGCATATGTAAGAAAGGATTCCTTTATTCCATATCAATCCAAATATGGATGAAGCAATTTGTAATCAAAATGTGTTTACTGTGATCTCTTGGATATTGCATAGGGCCTGTCCTGAAAGTTGCTGGGTTTATTTTACCTTTTTGTTTGATTACACTTGTCAGTTCTGAAGGAGCTGGAAATACTTAGTAAACTTCACAATGTTCCACTATTTTTATACTTGACTGTCTCTTTCTTTGGCCTGACTTAATAGCATATGCTGGAGGAACTATATACCTTATTCATGCCAATTGTGCTGATGCTTGTTTGGTAAGAATACTTTTTCTTTTAATGATGTAAAAACAGTTTCACTCTCCTTTTAACGTCAGCAGTTCTTCCAGAGGCTGTGTCCTAGTGGGAAAGCAAGGAGGCTCGTGTCAACTAGCAGTAGTTCTGGAAGTAACAGAGCAGATTGCAGGATGCTGGTGTCACAGAACTGAGGGTGCAGGTTTGGGTAGTCCACAAGTCTTACAGTTCCACATCACAGGCCAACAGAGCTGAGCATTTGTAGTGATTTCAGTTGCTAATTTGTGTGACCTTAGCCATGATTCTGTAATTGATGTGTTCAGGACTTCTGGAGAGTGAGCTGCCATTTTCTGTCAGTCTGGGTTTTGAATATATTAGTCAGGCAAGAGTAATAATCTGTATTCAAAAGCATTTGCATTACACATTCTTTTCTCTGTCATTGTCTTTTTTTAGGGTATATTCTTTAAGAAACTGTTTTAGATTATATTTCTGTAACTTCTGTTTCTTTCTGTATAGGATGGAGGACAAAGGAGAAGTGAAGTGCATCAAATTTTCCTTGGGGAACAAGATCTTGGCTGTGCAGAGAACTTTGAAGAGTGTGGTAAGAAACCGATACCCTGTAGCTAGGGAATTGAAGCTGGAAATCCTCTACTTCCAGAGTAAAATCCTTTGGGATAAATGTTCAAGAAATCTGTTGGTTAACAACAGCTGTAGTGAAAATTCCTCCATCATCCTGAGAGGCTAGTCCGATAGCATTGTTGTCTTGCTAGCATCATCATTTAAAGAAAAAGTGTAAGGACAGACAAACTCTGGCAAAAGTGGGGTGGAAAATAAGTTTTTCTTCTGCATATATATCGCATCCAAAACAATTTGATAAACTAATATCTATTCTTTGGTATCTATGTATGTATCTTGTCTGTACTTCATAATTGCTAATACACTTAATGGGTGTTTTTGCAGGATTTTTTGAATTTTATTCCAGATAGCCCTCAGCTAGAATATACACAGGAATGTAAGGTGAGTTAAATGTCCCAAGCTTATATGCTTAAGTGAAACTCTGGTGTTAGGCTGGTGACTACAAGAGAACTAATTGAGATACCTTTCAAAACACTAACATCAAGGAAATTAGATATGTAGGCACTAGTGTCTGTTGAAATTGAGTAAACAAACAGGGGTTAACAATACCAGAAAAAACTTCCCTATCTTGTGAATGTAATTGTTTCCTAGAGGGAGCAGAAATGCTGTGGGGGCAGCAAATGTCAAGATTTGTTAAAGAGAAGAGACAAAATGCTGATGATACAGAAACAGTGAACAGTGATTATATTAGTGCCAGATGTGTTAATGTGGACACTCTTTCCTAATGTCACTAAACGGTAATAGTAAGCTATTACTAGTTTTCATATTATGATTGCTATTTTTTAATAATTCTTCTAATTTTTGATGATTATTTATCAGAAACAAGTACCGTTGTCATTGTTTGGTATTTTCCAACATTTAACTAAAACAAATTACATTTTTGGGTAATAGAATGCTAAAGTAAATTTTTATAGATCTGATTTGCACAGATCCTTTTATGCCCATAGTCTTTAAAGCTGAAACATTGTCTGCTTCATTATTTAGGATTATGAGTTTAAGTAAATCATTCCAGAAAAACCTTTATGGTAATGAAACTTCTGAATGTAATAGTAGTAGATTCTGAGTGAAGTCATGGCAAATTTTTCCACTTAGTTTTTAGTTTCTCTCAACATGTCTTCCTGTTTTTCATGTCAGGAACTGGTTGAATTGGCAGTAGAGTTTGAAGCAGAGGAACTTAATTTTATTTAGGGTGAAAATAAAATACGATTGTATAATAAACTTGTAAATCTTACATGCTGCCAAAAATCCAGGTCATGCAGAAATTGTGTTCATACATAGTTTGAGAATGCTTTATAAAAGCGACTGATACATGCTGGGTGTCTGGTTGGCCAAAAGTATTAACTCCAGAGACTGGATACCTAAATTGCCTTTGGTCTCATGTTCTTCATTTAGTAATATTAGCTTACCTGAAAAGTTAATTTTGCCAAGTAAAAGAGTGTTTGTTTGCTTGTTTGTTAAAAGACAAAGAATGCCAATATTCTAGGATTCTGCTGGACCAGTTCTACAGAAATTGTCTTCATCACAGATCAAGGAATTGAATTCTACCAGGTAATACAAATAACTCCTGTAGGACATGCTTAGAGATTTGAAAATGTAAATTTGTAACAGCATATTTGAATTTTTTTCTTGTCTCTGTAACTGAGCAAGTGTACTGCTTAAAAAACAATTTCTGCCATTTGGTTTGCAGACTACAGTTTAAAATTTTTTTAAGAGGAATACATTTTTAGGGTAGGGTAAATTTATCATTTACAGGTTTTAAGACTTTGTACAAAGGAATGCTCAACTAAGCCTTGAGAACTCTAGATTAAGAGATGCTTCTGGCTTGTATGGAAATGAATATTTAAATCTAATGTGAAATACCACTTCATGCAAAACAAATCAGCTTTGGGAATATGTGTAAAGGATTAAAAAGTGGCAAAGAGCTAATAATTGACTAGCTAGTACCTTTCTGCAGCTTGCAGTTTTCTCCTGTGGTGACCTCATTGAGTTCCTCTGTGTAATGTGTAATTTCCTTTGCATGTGTTTTCAGAGATGTCTGATGAATAAATAACCCTTTCTAACATTCATGATAAGGGATATTTAAACACTTCCTGAAAAAAAAGTTGTGCACTTCTCAATAGTTTCAGTCCTGGAGCTAAGACACAATGTTTCTCATAATAACTGTTACTAATAACTAGTACTAAAGAAAGTAACTGAGAAAGCAGCATTATTTCCTGCTGATTGAGGGGGAGAATATATATTTAGCACCTGAAAGGATCAACCCTGCCGGTAGAAGGACTAAATCAAATAAGTGTCTTTTTAAAGAGAGGATATTTAAGCCCTTGAAATGAAGAGAATTTATTTCTATACTTAGTTCTCAAAATATAAAAGATGAAGGAAGCTGGGGAGTGAAGGCAGCAAGAATATTGTAAGAACTTTTTATTAAAAACTTCACTAGTTTTGTCAAGCTAGGTGTTTTCTCCACTGTGCACAGAACTTATACCCAGATCTGGATGAGTGGGAAAATACAGCACCTTTGAGCTTATTAGGATTTGATGTATATTATTTTCTCAGCTACAGTAAAGTGGGGCCTCAGCTGTAATTGTCGGGTTTCTGATTTTTAATTCTAGCACGGTAAATGTCTTTACACTTAACTGTTTCTTGCTTAACATTCCTTGATCCTGTGCATTACCATTTATGCTGTTGGAATCCTGGTGGTAATAGAATGCTAATATTTTTTGTTTCCAGGTATTGCCAGAGAAACGAAGTTTAAAGCTTCTAAAGAATCAGAGTATTAATGTCAATTGGTACATGTATTGTCCAGAGAGCTCTGTTATCCTTCTTTCAACCACTGTCCTTGGCAATGTCCTGCAGCCATTCTATTTCAAGGTAAAGGGAGATGTTCCAAACTAGTCATTTTCATTTTTTCCTAAACTGCTTCCTCATCCAAATATTCTACTGCTTGAATTTCTTCCAAGAGGTGCATGTGTTCACATCCTTGTATGATAGTAAACAAATATATAAGGTAGCTCCTAGGTGATAGCTTGAAATTAGGTAATTTATGCTTTCTTACATGCTCTTTGGAAAGGTGTGTGTCCAGACAAGGCTGGACAGATGACCTTGAAAAAGGAAAAAAAAATTGGTAGTGACTAAATATTTTACAACTTAAATGTCTTTAAAGAAATTTTTTTCACTTAAATTGGTATTTATGATTTACTTTTAATGTGAACATTTGCTCTCTGTAGTGTGATAAAGAAAAAATAAGGGCCTTTCTCTTGTGATTATAACGTTCCAAATATGACTGTATGGAAAAGAGGTAAAGAAAAAAAGGTAGCACTTAAGGAACAACAGTTGTCCCAAGCCAGAGAGGGATTTGTCTACTATAGTTATTTCTTTTAGTGTTCTTCCCTGTGGACAGCACTTACTGTTACTGGGAAAATATTTCTATCTTGGAAAAAGTGTGTTGTGAAAAGCAGAATTATTTTCAGTTAATGATGCAGTCAGGTGACTTTAAAAATGAGGAAAAGAGCTACAGCATTTCTCTTGCTCCTGTCAATGGATTAGGAAGATTTCTGTGGCAGTTTAAGGGAAGAGATTAAAAAGCATCTTAGTCACATGGGTTTCCTGGTTTGTGTTAATCTTGTGTAGGGTCTGTACTGCATCCTGAAATGATCTTCCCTTAGGTGGCTGGGAGGAACCTACTAGCCTTTCACAGTTTTCTTTTTAACAACTTAGGTTATGGTTCCTCCTCCTTCACATTTTGTGTCAAGTCGTAGCTTGAAGCTAAATAATTTTTATATTGTGTTTAGAAGGTAATATTTAAAGATCTCCTGAGAAAGGTCTTGTACTAAAGTAATACTTGAAAATAGAGATCTAGCAAAGGAAGTAGTTCTGTAGCATTCACACTTCACACTCAAGAATGAATCAGTAAGAATAGGAAGTGAATTTCAGTAGAAGCTTTGGAAACTCTGAAAACTTGCTTAAATATAAATTCCATAGAAAAGAGGAAGAGGAAGACAGAAGCCTTGGGTAGAGAAGGGATGTGCTGTAAGTATAAGGCAGGAACTAAAGCAGACTGTGACTGGTAGGAGGTAGTGATATTTTCTCCTTCCCAGGAAGGAGTTATTTAGGAGTTGAAGCATACACTTTGCTGGAAGAGGGAAAGTAAGTTAAGAGAACTATTTGAGATCTCCAGACCAATTGTACATGGGATTTGCATACAAATTTGTCTTGACTGAATTAAAATATAAAATTTTTTGTAGCTGAAGTTGTAAAATCGAGATGATAACGCTTCTGAAGTGTGTGTTAAGAATCACTTCGGGGATTTTTTAGGAAAGCAAGCACAAAACCCTTTCTTTTGGACTATGACCGCCCTTTGCCTCGTGGGGGCGGTGGTGATACAGCGTTTGGGCAAAAGCGGCTCATCCCTTTCTGGTTCAGGTCGTGACAGTTCTTGTTTTGCTGTTTAACAGAGTGGGACCATGTCAAAACTATCAAAATTTGAAATTGAGTTACCTGCAGCACCCAAGTCATCCAAGCTCAGCCTTTCTGAAAGAGATATTGCTATGGCTACAATGTATGTATCTCACACATCAGGTCTTTCTTGGGAAGGTAGGACAGTTTGGGAATGCTGGGAGAAGACAGAGACATTGCAATGGTTGCACTTGTTTCTTGTTGTTTGCTAAAGTGCTATTGCTTTAAAGCACTGAAGTTACTGCCTTGAACAAAGCATCCAAACAGCCCTCTTGGGGGCAAGGTGGGGAGGGAAAGCAAATGGAGAAGTATTACATGAAATTGTTCTGGATTATCACAGAAGTTGGAAAATGTTTCAGTTTTTAGTTGATATTTTGATAGAGGAATTGTTCACAGATGCCTAACTTGCATGAGTATAGGCCATACATGGTGATTTATCAAGTACTGTTTAATCTTTCACTTTTAATTAAATGATTACCTGACTTAGGTAATCTCATCTCTTGTTTTAGGATAAAATGTTTGACTCCTAAGAGACTGGTAGAGCTCTTAATTGAAAATAATGCTTTAATCCTGTTGTCTTGTTAGATATGGGCAGCTTTATGTTCTCTATTTGAGGCATCACTCAAGGACTTCCAACAGCACAGGAGCAGAAGTAGTGCTCTATCACTTACCCAGGTAAGAGCAGAATGAAGAACGTTAGTTGCAGTTCATATCTGTGTCAGTATTGTGGTTTTACCCCAGCTGGCAACTAAGTACCACCAGCTGCTCCCACAGACCCTTGGTGGGAGTGGCAGGAGAATCAGAAAAAGGTAAAACTCTTAGGTTGAGATGAGAACAGTTTAATAAATGAAATAAAGTAAAAACTAGTAGTAGTAATGAAAAGCATGTGGAGGTGGGAATAAAACCCATTAAAAGCAAGTGACACAGTAACAGTTGCTCACCACCCAGCCTGTGCCAAGCACTGGTCTGTGCCTCCCGGCCAACTTCCCCAACTTAATACATCAAGCATGATGTCCTAGGGTATGGAATATCCCTTTGGCCACTTCATCTGGCCAGGTCTGCTGTCCTGGCCCTGCTCCATCCCAGCTTCTTCAACACCTGCTCGCTGACAGAGCATGGGAAACAAAAAAGTCCTTGACTTAGAGTAAGCACTGTTTAGCAACAACTAATACATCAGTGTCTTATCAGTGTTATTCTCATACTAAATCCAAAATACAGCACTGTACCAGTTCTTAGGGAGAAAATAAACTGAGTCCCAGCAAAACCAGGACAAAAAGACATCTTTCTTAGTCTAAACAGGCTTGTTGACCAGTTTTCCTTTCTCTTTGTTTCCATAGAGAGGGCTCCTGTAAGAAGACACATATTTTAAAGCTGAACAGAACTGGGAAGTTTGCACTGAATGTAGTGGATAACTTGGTGGTAGTACATCATCAGGATACTGAGGTCTGATTTATTTGTATTGTGTTATGCTGTAACTTTGAGAAGTTATGGGCAGGTTTTAGTAACCTAATAATTTAATTTAGAAATTATTTTTCTTTGGGCTTAGCTTTGCCAAAAGCCAGAGTATTGGCAGGAACAAAACGATAACACTGTAAGAGATTCAAATTTATCTTTTATGTTGATGGGCTAATATATAATCAGGGCTGCTGGTAATGCCTGCTTTATTCTTACACTGTTTTTGCTTCTTGTCAGTTTCTTATGATGCTTTGCTGCTGCACTGCGTAGGCTTTTAAGGCATTATACAAAGAGGTAGAGTTAAATTGGATACTAAATTATTAATCCTGGGAAACTTCTCATATCACAAACATTTGAATGGTAATGTTTCCATGACACACTCTTATGCTCCTTTAGTCTGAAGGCCTGACTCTCTAAAAACTTGTATGAACACAAACCTTGTTGTGCATCTGGTAAAACTTCTTGTCTGTAGTCCCAGCAGCAAGGCTTGGTTAGTGGTTGAGCTAAAGTGGTACTTTGCTCTTAACTTAGGAAAAGGCTTGGACTTCTAGAATTGTCCTCTCTTGTACAACTTCAAGAACTGGGGCAGTTACTTCATTAGGAGGATTAGTTGATGTTTCAGTTGTATTTCATGTTCATTCTACACATTAGCATTTAACCCAGAGCACTTCCTCCCCAGTGTATTGGTCAAGTTATAAACATGACTGTAGAAACCCAGGAAACATTTCTCACTCTGCCTTTGGGAGACATCAGTAATTGAAGTTTCACCGGCACTGAAAGCAAAGCTGCTTTCCCTGGTAGAAGTGTTAGTGACTTGAGTTGAACAAGACTGAATGGTAGAAGTATTGAGGATATCAGAGGAAGATAGACTAGAGGCAGTGGTTTTAGACGAAAGGGAGATAGATTTAGATGGGATGTAAGGGATACAGCTTTTTACAGTGAGGGTGGTGAGACCCTGGAGCAGGATGCCCCATCACTGAAAGGGTTCAATGCCAGGTTCGATGGGGCCTTGAGCAGCCCGATCAGTGAAAAATGTTATCAACCTCAGTATGTCCCTTCCAAACCATTCTATGATTCTAACAGAGAATACAAGATGGAAATGTGAAAAGCAGACTAAATGCATGTAAATGGGTGGTGATTCACCTTCATCAATACTAACTTCCTCTTTTTAATTGCAGACTTCAGTTATCTTTGACATCAAGCTAAAAGGAGAATTTGATGGGTCCACAACCATCCATCAGTTTGTACTTCCCCCTCGATCAATACAACCCTATCAAATACCTGTAGCAGGTAGAACCACTATATAATGAATAAACTAACACTTAGCAAGGGTACTTAAATGTAACGGCTCACATACAGGAGTGCTTCAGGTTTTAGGAAGCTGGTTACTAACACTTCATTTATACATATTTGAGAGGGTGAGGAAGGAAGAAGGTAAGAAGCAATTGAGCAGAAGTTGGTGTTCCAAACATGTGCCAACTACAGACGAGTTGCTGTTTAAGGTGCATGTTTCCTATAGTACTTTGCTTTTACACTTGAAAAGTGTTGGGTTGGGGGAGTTTTTGGCCATGGCTCTCAAAGCTTGTGGGTACTTAAAAGCACTTTATGATTTTCTGGCTTAAGTCAGGACTATGTGACTTAGAGGCTGAAAGACAATACTACCTCAGAATCAAGTCTGGGACCAGTTTAGAAGTAATGCTACAATCAGTGTTAGGACATAAATGCTTAAGAGTCTTCTTGGATTGCCTCAGTCCTGGAAGTGTGACAGGTAGTTACCCTCAAGCTGGGAGTATAAAAATAGCCAGAGCATAGTTTCACTAGCAGGTGATAAAGCAGTGAGGTTCTCTTTGTAGGAGAGAAAGATGCTTCTATGTGAAAAGATTGCACACTAAAAGCTCTAACATCTGATAGCAAGTGTGATAAATCTGCAGATAGAGATTTGTATTAAACACAGGTTAGAATCAGAATGTACAAACCACTCTTCCTTTCAAAGAGTATACATTTAAATACAGCAAATTGAGTCTGTGTATTTAGAATTACAGTACTAGAGCTGGAATATTTCTGCATGCATTATTTCACTTGGCTGAAAAACAAAACAATCGTTTTGAAGGATTTGTTTGCCTTCTCAGTGTCAGATTTTCTTTGTACACAAATGGATGTTTCTTTTTGACTGCATGCTAGAGTGTCACAATCCATACTTACCTTTTGGTATAAAATACTTGGTATAGGAGAGCTGCCAGAGTGCTACTGTACTTCACCTGATGTTATTTATTCTGCAGGCCCAGCTTCTGTGACAAGTCAGGCTCCTGTTCCGTGTAAACTCTGTATCCTTTAAATCCTCTCAAATCATTCTATGTATCAAGTGGGGAAAAAAGGTAGCATTTGTTACCTTGACTCCTTAACAGAGCGGTTTTAGCTGATTATTCACATGTACTTCAGGACAAAATAATATGCTTCGTAATAGCCTCATAATACTTTCACAGAGTTGTAAACACTGATGGCTAGTTTAATACCACATTTACTGATTATTTGAGACGTGTATGAAATTATTGAATAGGTACACCACAGAATTGAAGATAGCATTCCAAGAACATGGTTCAAAACCTCAGAAGTAGAAACGACAGTAAATGAAAGTATATTAATGGGATCTGCTTCTCTACAGCAATGTAAATTCAGGAGAAACAGTTTAGCATCAATGTTAATATAGATGTTAAAACCTTAACATTTAGATTCTTCTTCATGGATTGTCTTTCAACCTGATATTATCATCAGTGCAAGTGAAGGTAAGTGGTGAGCTCTTGGACTCTACAATATTCAATATCAGGATGGGTAGTTTACACTTTCAGTGCACAAAGAAGCTTAAAACTGAAAGTGACTTATTAGGTACATCTGCTGAGTTGATTACTCTTGGTAGTGATAACAGGATTAACTATCTCTGCTACAACTTTTCAAGGGTAATGCTGCTCTAAAAAATGGGCTTAAAAAGGCAAATAAACTATTTCCATGTGTTTTCATTTAAGGGTGGAAAAGTTGTATGTCTAGGCTGTACTGTACAAGGCAATTCACTTTCTTTACTCCTTCAAATCAAGGTTACCTCTGGAGTCTTCAGGTGAAACTTGAACCTGTAGTTAACCTCTTGCTAGATAAAGGAAAACTAATGGATTTCCTTCTCCAAAGAAAGGAATGCAAAATGGTTATCCTGTCTGTATGCTCTCAAAGTAAGTTCAAGTGTGTTTTCTGTATCTTGAAAGTACAATACTTCTTATTCATAAATACTCACCCAAGTTAGCTTAGCTGTTCTTAGATTTAAGATTACCTCTGAAGCTGCCTTGGTCCTTAGGATGTCATATGCCTCAACTACCCTCAGTCACTATTCTGAAGGAATTTAACAGCATGAAAAATTTAACTTTCCCCCCACTTCAATTCAAGTACACCTGACATGATTGAAAGTGTTTCTTAAAAATTACATAGAGAATAGAGATCACCTTTTTAAAAAGGCAACATTCAGGCACCTGGTTATTTCTCCTCATAGTTCTTTCTTTTTATCTTTCAGTGCTCAGTGAGCCAGAAAGAGGATCACTGTCTGTGATTGCAACTGTTTTTGACAAACTGAATCATGAATATAAGAAGTACTTGGAAGCTGAGCAAAGCTATACAATGGTAAACCATGTTAGCTATAGCATCTTAGAGACACAAGACAATGGCTGTTTGCTTTTCAGGTGGCATCAAGGTGAAGGTATGCTCCTTTCAACTTAGGCAATTTGGGCTTACCCCAAAAGGTCCTGACTGCCTCAGGCTCAAAAGTAAAAGGCTAGCGTGGAAAATGCATTAAGACTTGACACTTGTGTGGCAAGTGCTGCATAGCTCATATCATCTCCAGAGTGATGAGTTAACATACCCCAGTCCTTGAAAGCAGAGAGAAGGTAGAAGCTGAAAAAGCAACTCTGAATCAATAACTACTACCTGGGTTTCCAAAGCACTGATTTCACTGCACACTGTATCATGACATAACAGGATGTCCTGATACATCTCAGTCACATACTCAAAACTCTTCTAAGCCTGAGGGCCTGTGTCAGTGTAGTTAGTTAGAATCATCTCCTGGCTTTGGGGTATATAAGAGCAGCTGTATTTATGTAACTTTAAAAAGCAGTTTTCAATTTAATATGAAAGCCCCACTGAACAAGATGCCTGTAATATAACATGACCACAGATGTAAATTTCCTTAACAAATTTGTAGTTGTGTTTGAAACAGAAGACAGTCTGTACAACTGAGACTGACTTGGAACTGTACTACACTCCAGTCTTCTTTTTAAAAGACTCTTTTTTTCTCCTAGGTGGTAGAAACAGGCCTGAGTAGAAGTAATCCACTCCTGAAACGTCCTGTCCGCACTCAAGCAGTTATTGACCAGTCTGATATGTACACACATGTTTTATCTGTTTTTACAGAGAAGAAGGTAACTTAATTTTAAGGGCTAATGAAATAAATTTAGTGGCTAATTTGGCAGCAGTCTCAGATCAGCCAACTTAAGTTGATGGCTTGAAATGGGCTGCAGGAAGCTTTGTCAGGATTAGGGTATTTTGATGCCTATTCTTATGGAGTTAACAGAGAAGCTATGCAAGTTCCACCTCACGTTTTCTTCTTTGTCCAGGAAGCACCTCACAAGTTCACTATAGCTGTCTTGATGGAATACATTCGCTCTCTCAACCAGTTCCAGATCGCAGTTCAGGTAAATCACTTATGTGCTAAGTACATTGTCCTACTTCATGAAATTACATAATTACATGCAATTTTAGTCCAGTCTTAGTCACATGTCTAAGTTCTACGCAATATTGACTTTTAAATTGTAAAAACACATAGACATACCTCTGATTGTCTTCTTCCTACATTCACAGCACTACTTGTATGAGCTGGTCATCAAAACCCTGGTTCAACACAACTTGTTCTACATGCTCCATCAGTTTCTGCAGTACCATGTGCTCAGTGACTCAAAGCCCTTGGTATGCAAGACAAGTAGCTCCAATAAGCTAGTGAGGGAGGTGGGAAGTCCTTGGGATTTTAAGGTTATTTCTACTTTTGCCCTAGGCTTGTCTGCTACTGTCCCTGGAAAGCATTTACCCTCCTGCACATCAGCTCTCGCTGGACATGTTAAAAGTAAGCATTTTCAACCCCAGTAACTCCATGTCACATGGGGGTTAGACTGGTCAAACAGCTTCCCTAACCAGGCTTGAAGTCATTAACTAACATCAATCATTTGCATGCATTAGAAGCATTATCTTACAGCTATGATTGACTTCACAGAGACTTTCCACAGCAAATGATGAAATAGTCGAAGTTCTGTTGTCCAAACACCAAGTTTTGGCTGCCTTGAGATTCATCAGGGGTATTGGAGGACATGACAGCATTTCAGCTCGCAAATTCCTCGATGCAGCCAAACAAGCAGAGGATGAGATGCTTTTCTACACCATATTCCGATTCTTTGAACAAAGAAACCAGCGGTTACGAGGAAACCCCAGCTTCACACCAGGTAAGCAATAAGCAGTTTGACCAAGATACTCAGCTCAGACTTGTTTCACTTCCAATCCAGTTGAGTCTGTATCAGATGATAAAACTCTTGGCACATTTTGGCCTATATTTTATACTCACCTTTAAGCGCAGTTCCAAATTAACTTGTCTTACTCCTTTGTCTACTGCACCCAGGAGTAAAGAGGCTGAGCTAAACATAAACTTGCAGATGAACCTGTTTGACTTGCAGTTGCTCTCACTACTTAGCTTAGCCCAAGCCATTATCTCCAATTAGTGCTTTCTCCTGAAGTCAGCAACCAGGTTGGGAAATTTTTGAATTCAATTGTCTATTTCCATGAATTACAAAAATCCAAGGCCTGTTTTATGCTACAGTTCTTCCTTTAAAAGCCAAGCCAAACTGCATCAGCAACATGTTCATAATCACCAGACATTCTGTAGGCACAGAATCCCATCCCATGTTCTTGTATCTTGACAGTAAAGGGCTCTCATGGCCATGAATCTGCTGGTTAGATACATGAACTAGATTCAGGAACCAGATCAAACATTTGCTTCACCTCAAGAATACCAGTCATAGGACTGGAAATGCCTCAGTATTCTAATGCTTTCTGTTTGTTCAACTCTGGTACTCAAACACAGTAAAGATAAGAATTAGTACTAATAAATGAAGGTAAGTGAAACTACACAATCTTGGTTTTTGGTTTCTGAGTTGTAAAGTGAACATGAACTTTTATTTTGTCTCCCTTAGGTGAGCACTGTGAAGAACATGTCACCTTCTTCAAACAAGTTTTTGGAGAACAAGCTCTCATGAAACCCACAACATTCTGAAAGACTCTTCCACTGAAATGTATAAACTTAATTTATTGCATTTAAGTAGATTTTTGAACTACAAAATTGCTATTTTATAATAAAGTATATACAAGACATTTTGGCAAATAGTACTAAAAATATTACAACTTGTGATGGCTTCCCCCTAAAAATAGAGACAAAAATTGCATTGACCTGCATTTAAAATTAGTGTCAGTGGTTTAGCAGTCCATTCTCATACACATCACCTCAATTTCATTGACAAAATGCTATTCAACTCTTACTACAGCTGGTTTAGGTTTCTGGAGGAAAATGATGCAACCTCTTGAAAACAGAAGTGTTTTAGTAATCTTATTAATACATCTAGTTTTAGTAATACTGTTATTTGAGCCACACTTAGCATTTCCTGAGTTTAAAGCTGCAGCTGGTATCTTCTAGTTGAATCTGTGCAGGAGTCAAATCTGGTGGTTACAGTGTGATAGTCATAGAACAGTGCTGCGCTTCAGTTCCTAGGAGTTGGGCCTAAGCCACAGTTCAGTCCACTGAACACTGTTAAAAACTAGAAGTAGAGGAGTCTCTCCCGTTCTGTACCTCTGGTCCTCTCTTGTGCAGCACGAGTTTTAGCTTTATTTGCTGAGGGGCCTGCGTGAGAGAACACATTTCAGCTGCTCAGTCATCAGGAAGCATGCATCATCTTACTGTCTAGGGTCAGCGTAACATTCAGAAATATGCTTCTGCTCAGCTGTTAATAGTTGTGAGCCCCAACAAAGGCAGTGGTAGAGAAATCCCCATCAGCCTTAAGTAAGCCCATTAAGTAAGGCTCAGTTTAAGTCTACCTTTAGGGACTACACTGTACACATGCATTTTCAAATTCAAGGGGACAGTGCCTGGACTACCCTCACTGCAAGGCAAGACTGTTTCTGCAAATGCAGGAACAGTGACCACAGGAGGTTTGTTGCTTCCACCCACCATCCTGGCCCCAGTTGAAACATGCTAATGATGCTGCTTTCTGGGGACCACAGCGGCCCAACAGCCACCTTCACAAAGCACAGCAAAGTGCAACCACTTGGGCCAAGCTGTGCTTGCTTTAGTTCAGCAAGGCCACAACAGTGAGCCTGCAGTGCCACCAGTCAGCCTTTGCCTTCCAAAGGACCGGGCACTTGGATGAGAGAGGCACATTCAAGTGCTGCTTTTCATCTCTGCAAACCTTTCCATGTCATGGAAAGTCCACAAACAGCTACTTTTGTTTGAAGTGTGGTATAGAGCAGACTGTCACATCTTACCTATGTAACTAAGCAGAACTGGAAGAAATATCAATCCATGTGTTGCTCCCAGCACAACCATAGCTAGATACATCCTGAAGTAGAATATCTTGAAGATTTGAGATTTGGAAAAAGCCAATACTACAATTCCTCCAAATTTGGTCAGCGTGATACCACTGAAAACCTGACAATAAAAAGTGTTTAAGTTATAAGTAGGGGTTTAGGTAATCTGTTTCCTTCAAGTATTTAGCATTTGGTAACATTTCTGTGTAACCTAAGGCTCCTACATGCAGTGTATCTCATGCCCTGCCACTCTAGAACCAAATCAAGATGCACTCAGGAGAAGAATTCATCCTTTTGGTCCCACAGGACAGGCTCAGTACAATTAAAAATCCACTCTGATCTGTGCAGCCACCTAATTAATTTTTGCTTCAGGCAGATACAAGTGAAAACCATTACTTAATTTAACTCATATTCCAGTGAAGTTCGTTACCTGGGTGTGGTACACACATCACAAGAACTGTCCATTCCAACCCCATACAGGTCACTTAGTCTTTAAGTGACATGACAGTACTGCCTAAACACTGAGCCTTGCTTGTTCTCTACAAGCTCCAACAGCATCCCATATTCACAACCACCTTTCCTCGTCACCTCTGACTATCTGGAAGAGAAACACTTGAATTTTAATGGGACAATTTGAGGCTTATCCAAACTACTAGTTTAGCTAAAGCATTTAGCTCTCCTCTACTATTAAGTAGTAGTACCATCAGATTAAAAATGAGTCCTCATCATCCCTATTACTAGTAGAAGCCTATGTTGACCTTAAGAGCTTTAAGCATTCCAAAAAGAAAAAGCAAGGCCATGTTTATGACTTAAGATTGTCACCTATAACATTTCTTAAAATAGTAAGGCTGTCACTTGGCTACTCGTTTTCCCCTCCCCATCCAGCAGGTACTCACTGAGCTGCCCATGTGAGACAGAGCTTCTTCCGCACGCTCCACTCTACTGCCCTTGGTACTGATGGTGAACGCCCTTGTCACATGACTGCAGAACTCCACAGCGATACCGCAGCTCTGGGGAGTGAAAGGAAACACATGTGAAAACATCAGTTAGGTGAGCACTTTGATGGCAAGGTCTCTACTCAGAATTCTGGACGGGCTAGAAAGATTCCTAGCAGCTGTCATCAGTCCCCAGGGTTAAAGTACCATGGGAAGTTACAAGCTTAGTGTTGCTTCCCAGAGGCTGTTGCAGGCACTGTGTGGTGTTTTACCACCAGTCTACTAACAGACAAACAGGAAGTGGAATATGAGATTGTTTAAGAGGTCAAGTTTCCTGAGGTTGAAGCAAGCTGGCTTGGATACAGTGCACACAGTGAACACTGAACATTAGAACCAGTTTACAACTATTAGCTGCAATAACATTGCTTTAGAATAACACCAAATATACATCCTGATTTGATACCATGACAATTCAGCTGATCAGTCATTTACAACACTAACTGAACACTTGGCTAATCTTAGCCTCATCTAGTAGATAGACTTGCTTGAATATACATCTAACTGTAACATGGGCCAAGTTTACACTAATCCTCAGACCTGCCACAAACCTCTAGAGAAGACGGTAAGCCAGAGCAACCACTAGCTGCTTGCTGGAGCTAGTTCTGGAGTGCTTTACCAAGGCTCTCTCTGCCCAAATGATTTCATCCATTTTTGCAGGAACAATACTTGTGCTAGCATATCCCAGATGTACTCTGTAGAACATAAATACAGCAGAAGCCTTAAGATAAATCTATGCATCCCCCTTTCAGCACAAGCCACCTGTGCTGATGTGGAGCAGCATCTAGCCTAGACACCAGCAATGCAGCTGTTGCTGCAAAACAAGCGTGACCTCCACCAGATGCAGTATAGCTTCAGTTCAATTGCTGTATCTTATTAGTACTAGGACTAGTTATCAGAATAAACTCATTTTCTCTTCTTCTAGATGTGTTAAGATAGTTCCACTACTGTTCAACAGTCTGTCAAAGTTTAGTAGCAGAATACTGCTCAGTATCACAAGTATGTATGTAGCACACACAACTGTTCAAAACTTGGAAACAGAAGCAAAGAAAGGTCTTGTTGACTTACCATGACAAGATTTACTAATGAAACTGCATTCAAGCTGATGCCCCAGAGCCACATCACTCCAAACATGTTGACGATTATCATAGCAATAGTTATTGAAACCACAACAGCAGCCCATACTTCAAAACCAAGAAGCACAGTTGTCACCAGAAATATTGATCCCAAAGAGATGCAGAGGTTAAAGATAGCATCGTGCACAATTGTCAAGTATTGTTCATAGAAGACATAAAACACACTGTAGAAAAAAAAGAGGTTGTCATTAGCCATCTTCCCTTTTATATGCTAATATTAGATTAGCTTCTGTGCTAAAGATAAAGTAGTTTCCCCCGACAGAAGTCACCAATAGAACCTGGCTTCCTTTTATCAGTGGATTATCATGTAACAGCCAGCATTCTATAGGGGTTAATTCCTCACTAACATGTCAAATCAATATCATGGTCTCGAAGTCAGTGTAATTCCCATATTTCAATATTTGCAGCTACAGTAAATACCAGAAGGTAGGTGCTCAGATCTATTGCGATATCTGGAGGAGCTACTGCAGATGGACCATAAGTACAGGTAGGATTCTTTGATGCAGAGATGAGTATTTCAGATGTACAGATATCAACTCCAACTCAATTTTAGTGTGGTATTCCTATCCTTGACATTGCTTCTGCATTTGCTTTACATTTAAATAACTTATTTGAAGTCAATACATTCACATCACAGCTTGAAACTACCTATGTCAACATATCTGCTTATTTTTGAACTATTAAACCCTACTATGAAAGCTAGGAAATGCCCAAAAATGGAGTCAGATCTACCTTATCATGAAGGACTTAAGTTAGTTATCAATGACAGTAGAAAGAAGCCAGTGCTATGGATACAAATTTTATCTTCCTAGTTTTACTAGAAATCCCCAAGTCTCTGCATTACCTTCTGTTAGACAAAACTCAGGTTTCTAATACATTATTAGCCAGCACCTTTTCTGCATTGCTCAAGTGTTTGTCATCAAGGCAAGAAAGATCTAACCATACCTGTATGGAAACACCCGGTAGTTCTTCTCTTTGATGCCCATGGTTTCAGTAATATTGTCTGCTATAATCCGAGCTTTCCTCATAGCATCGATAAAATCAGATGATGTTTTCAGTACAGTATGGTAAGTCATAAAATAAGTGGCTCCAACCTCAGTTTTGTTGTTTATAAAGTTGACAGCGGAGTAATATGCAGCATGTCCTCTACAAAAACAGGTACATACCAGATGTCAGCACCATTCAAATTTATTAGCTTTAATAACATATAATCTTATGGAATCATAGAATGGTTTGAGTTGGAAAGGAGCAGAAAGATCATCTAGTTACACCTTTGCCATGAGCAGGAACACCTTCCACTAGACTACAGTTGCTCACATCCCATCCCACCTGGCCTTGAACACTTTCAGGGATGGGGCACAGCTTCTCTGGGCAATTTGTTTCAGTGCCTCACCACCCTCAGAGTAAAGAATTTCTTCCTAACATCTAATCTAAACCTAACCTCTCATTTTAAAGCTCCTTTTTTATCACTACACCCCCTTGTAAAAATATCCTCTCCAGCTCTCTTGTAGGTGCCCTTTAGAGGGCTAACAGCTGGTAGTTGTTTCCACCAGTGTCCAAAACTATAAAAGCTTCAGAGCACAATACATTTCAAGATTGCACAGGATATTCTAGAACAGACTGACCATAGACATTGTCTCTCTTTGTACAGGGGAAAGCTGCTGTTCCATTTAGTTGATGATGCGTTTATTTTTTTCAGAAAATAGTACAGAACTGGTGAGATGTCATTGTTTGTATGGCTTTTAGGAGGACATTAGATATCTAACCTGCGGACAAAATCCAGAGCAAATATCTTTGACATATTGGTCTAAGCAAGGCCTATAGAGTAAGGCTCTTACCCTTTGCCACATTTAGGATTAGGGTTGTCCGATAGGAACATTGGCAAAAACGTCATGAAGTCTTCACCCTGTGGTCTCTGCTTGCCTTCTGGAGTCAGTGGTCGACAATGGGTGCAGGATGGATCACTGACTGAAGAAATACAGGAAGAAGGTCATCTACATGACCAAGTATTCTTTTTCCTAACGCTAGTAACTTCTGACTTGTATTGCTATAGGATGCAATTCCATAAAAAGCATTTTTACTGCTAAACTAACTGATCCATCCTGAAATTCCACATAAGATTTGTAGTCCTTAATTTGATTTATTGCTACTAAAGCAAGGGCTGTCAGAGAACTCTTACTTGTGCATTTATCTCCTTTAAATCCAATGAGAACTACACCCAGCTGAAGGACCTGAACAAAAGCAGAGCACCTTAACAAAAGCAGAGACCTGAACACCAAGCTTGTGTGCTCTAAGAACACCAACAGAAGGAACAGAATTTTTACAGCAAGGTACATTGGCTGTCTAGGTAGGCTGTTTTCAGTCTGCAGCATTCCAGTAGAATATTTAAGCTCACTCAAACAGCAGTTCAAATAAATTAAGAGGACAACTCAAGAGGCTCCTACTTACAGTAAGAAAAGGTATTCACTTGACTCATACCATGAGAAAATGTTTTGTCTGTAAAACTTATAAACCAAGCTAATCCACTAGCAACAATATGGATACCAATACCTGAAGCATTGCAAAACTGTCCAGTGGTATTGTAGACTCTGCAACAAGATGACTGTGGCTTCACCCAGTCAAAGTAGTCATCAATCCAGGATGATGGGGCATAGCCTATCCTCGTGCTAAGAAAAATAACATAACATATCCATCATCAGTAATTTTATGTTTAATTCCAAAACATCACTTGATCTCTCCAGTGCCAACTTATGCCAGGTCAACTCATTCTTGTCAAATCTACTCAGCTCTTCATATAGTCCCATGCTCCAGTACCCCATCCAAGAGCCATAATGCTCAGGTAGCTCAGACCACTGCAGCTAGAAAACAGCAGGAGTGTTTTCACAGCATCCTGTTCTACTGCCAAGCTCAGCTTTCTATTCTCCTGCCCATTCTGTTCCCCATCCTATTCCACACCCTGTTGTCTCAGTTTTCAAGCAAAGATCCTCCTTCAGTTATGCTGAAATGAACTACAGCGGAAGGAATTGGGAAAAGACTTCCTTGAGTTGTTAGCTGCAGACAAAATTACTGCTTAGCCTCCCTAGGCTAGCCTAGTTTATTCACCAGGTTTAGAAGCTGAGCATTTTCCAGAACATTATAACCCTGCTGAGAGGTTCTCATGAGTTTTTCTTACTACCATTCCAACATTCCTTCAAGGATCAAGCCCCTTTTCCAAACCCAAGTACATCAATGTATCCCACCAGTCCAGACAAGTTTTATCCTCACTATAAAAGACTGTCACAGATGCTTCCAACCTCCTCCCTCCCAAACCCACAATATAAAGCAAATAAAATAGAATGTCAGTTTACAACCAACAGCTGAGCCTGAGCTAAATGAGGAGGACACACTGCTCAGCTACATCTCATCCATGCCACTATGCAGAGACAAGCATGAAAGACTTACTAGCTACCAATTTCCGCAGCATTGAAGATTTGCTGGACAAGTGAATCATTATTACATCCCATTCCACCACACACCATGTTCTGCCCTTCCAAAGAGGTGTAGTTGTGTCCTTCTTCTAGGACAAAGTAGACAGGGGGACCTGCATGCAGGTAGTTGCTGATGTGGCTGAAGTAATCTATTACATAGGAGTCCTTCAAGGGAAAGTTTGGAGTTACTATTATGGAATGTTGAGGTAGCACAACAAGGTATCAAGGTTTCCATTCAGCCACAAAACGCTGAACAGTAACATGATCATAAGACTTACATCTGGCATTGAGAGAGACTGATCCAGTCCAATCTCTACATTGTGCATAACTGCTGCACTGAATGACAGGATACCCACAAACACTGCTATCTGCAAAAAAAGAAAATCCATGCAAGTCAGAACTGTACAGAAACAACAGGAAATAGGACTCATTTGTTAAGCTAATAGGAACCATGCAAAGAGGCTCTAGTTCAAATATGCTACCCAGGCTTACTACAATAGTGGCAGTAAAACATAGCTACTCAGAGGTCCCTTTAGAACTGCAAGGAAATTTATTCTTAGAAATCAGTAGTTAAAGTTACAAACACCTTTTGTAAATAAGCATGGTAACCTTAAACTGAATCTCAGATTCAGCAACAACACTCTGGATTAATGCAGTGTAGAAGTCAACACATGCTGATTTTTTTACATAGGCTAAAGTGATTGTCTGCAACGCACCACTTAAATCTAGGCTTTGGACAATCCATGATCAAGCCTCTGTTTACTGAAATACTTCTGCAATTACAAAAGCTTTTCTTCTATTCTTATGCTGAGAACAAAAATACTAGAAGCTTCATTTATTTCACTGTATTGAAGATTTTTCTTCCCTATTTAGGCCTTCAGGCTCACTGCTCTTTTGCTCAAGTCTAGATGACTGCTTACTTGAAATAGATTATACGTACTACTATTGGTCTCATCCAATCCTTAAGCAGATATGGAGAAAACAGATTTTTGAAGAACAGAAATAACATGCTCTCAGAACGCTGGACTCCACTCATTTCTTCACTGCTTTTGATGCAACACAGAATATCCAGTCTATTACTCTGAAAATTGATTAAATGGCAGAGTTAGAGCAGTTCTGCACATGTCATCATCCCCATTACACTGCAGTTACAGGTGCACTTATACTCACCTCTTGACGCTTAATATCCAAACCCAGGAGACTCACGAAGCAAGTGACTTGAAGAATAAAGTCTATGAGCACAGCCATTCCAGCAAACAGGGAGAATGTGCGGACTGCTGGCATCGTAGACAGTGTCCCTGGAGGAAGTGACCCAGTTTGTTAAGAGAGTGCCCTTCTCCTAGAAATGCATGAGCATTTTCTAGACAAACATCCAGTTTAAGTGGTAGCCTTACAGCAGGAAAAAAAACCCTTTCTTTCCAGAGCAAAGGAAACAGCCCATACAAGCCTGGCTACAGCTGCTGCCTTTGATCTGTTTAACAGCACCAAGGATCTGCAAAGGAGTGACTAGTTCTAAGCCATTTCTCAATTCCAAACTTAGGTGCAGGCTGTGTAACAGGGCAGTTAAGGAGTGCTGTCAGGCAACATCTTGCTTCAATATTAAGCTATTCCAATGCAAGTTGATCCAATGACAAGTTACACTGCAGGTAAGCAAAGCCATTATGAAACAAGGCCAAATTACACTTGTAAAGTAAAAAAAGATTTACCTCTAAAACACTGTAAAGTGAGCCACAAACATAAATCTGTCATAGGGGCATTCTTCCAACCAAGGGGCATTTTGGCAAGATAACTAAATGCAATATAAGAGTTCATACACCCTGAATATTTATTCTATTCCTAAGGTCAAATTTAGATGTGTCAGTCACTGCAAGTCAGTATAAACCTCCAGTCTTTCAGGCTGAAAATTCTGATAGATTCAGAATAGTATCTTTTTAACTATACCAGACTCTTAAAGTACTCCAATGCCTATCCCCAGCAGAAGTTTGATTTGATAGTAACAACAAACAACTAAGCTAAACTGCCTCCACAAATTCTTACTTTGCTTTTGTGTTTTAATATTGCATTTATTTCTGCAACATACAGTTATGATACGGCCCTTATCTTCAAATATTAAAGGAGTCTTACCAAGAAAGAATGCCACAGTCTCCGAAAAGGATGAGAGAAACATACTGGGTGCCACATCTCCTAAGACTCTACCAATCTGTTTATCCAGAGTTTCACCCTGAATGCGTTCATCTCTCTGTTTTAAGGTAATAAGTTATTATTAGGAATCATACAATTTATAAACTTAGTTCATACTGCTTTATAAAACCCAAAACTTTAAAATATCCTTAACTATTTTTTGTTGTTTTCATTGCATTAACAAGAGTTAGATAAAAAACAGTTGAGACTCTCTAAAACAAGAGCAGCCTGAACATTACTTGTTGTCTTGCTTCAAATTTAAAATATAGCCCTAAGTTTCAGTACTTCAGATAAAACTACACATTTGACAGAGACAGTGCCAGTTTCAATGGGTTATTGAACCCATCAAATTAAAAAGCTGATTACCCACTTAGTGTCAGAATCCCTAGTCTTAAGCATGTAGTTTAGTCCATGACTACTGCTTACAATATGCTAAAATTTTAAGTGATCAAAATACCAGTTGAGTTCTAAACTATTTTGATATTAAGCAGCAGTAAGAAAAATGCAGAGACATAAATTGGGGTTTTTTTGTGAAAGGTAGAATGCATACAGATTTTTGGCTCTCTTCCATTAGATATCTTGTCAGAGTCCAGAGCTGCTCACATTGAGCTGAGCACTGGAATGCAGAAGACTTCCTGCTCCAAGTTTAGAGCCTTCAAAAACGACAGACTCTTTTAGGAAGAATAAATACCTGAAGTGTCTGAACCATAATGAAGATGTTGTCCACTCCAATAGCCAGCACCAAGAAAGGAATTACTTCTATCACAATCAGTGTCAGTGGGATTCCAAAGTAGCTGAAAATGCCTATAGAACATGCTACTGAGCTCAGTACAATCAGGATGCCTGCAATGCCTAGAGAGATCTTCGAATCCACCTAAAAAAAGGTTGCATTGAACATCAGCCAAACAAGCATCATCCCACAAAACAGATTATTGCAAAGCCAAAAGCCATATTCTAACATTTGGTCTAGGTAGTAGAAAACTTTACAGGGTTTTTTTGAAGATCCAGATATTAAAAAAAAAAAAATTATCAACCTTGAAGCTACAAGTCTTAAAGCTGATGTTAACTGAACATCAAGTGAAAGAATTTAGCTGGGACTACAAAACACACATGAACTGTCTACTACAAGAACAATGCTCCCCCTAACTCTTGCCCAAGAAGACTCAATGCTCTAATAAAAAATTGAACATCAGCATTCTGCAAAAATAGTTAAGTCACTTACAGCTAACAGCAAGCTCTAGCTTCAGTCTTTACAGCAAGGAAAACTATACACATACCAGCAGTCTTCTACAGCTCTGGATATGTCCCAAAGCTATCGAGATGTACACAAACATCACAATATAGCTTATCAACACAACGCTAATATCACTGTTGCTTTCACGGTTGATCTCATCTTCAATACTCCGTTCAGCAGAAAATGATACTGTTAAGTTTGAATTATTATAGTTCTTCAGAAAGTTAATAAATCTAAAAAACAAACCCAAGAGGTCAATCACACTTTAAAAGAATAAAACATTTTCCACTAGAAATATTTAAAAGTCAGTTGATGGCAAATTTACATCATCTGTGTGGTACAAGAGGCTGTCACCAGCCAGTAATTTGAGAAGACCTTTCTCAGTTTTAAAAGAGATACTGGCTACACATACCTAGAATTCTATTTTAAGAACTAGAAATACACTACACTGAAATACTTTCCATGGTCTCTCCAGCATCTGAAGACAAATAGGTACCTTGCATGAGCTATTTCAAACTCTAAGCACAATTTTCCTCAAAGCTATACCTAGGAATACACACATGAAAGATGACTGCAGCTTGCTTACAGTACTGGAACAATTTATTAGCCCTTGTTTCAGTTCCCCAACGTGAGAGGTGCTTGTGGCACAGGCAGCTGCATGTCATACTTTCATTTTGTCACAAACTTTCTAGTACAGTAGTTTTTATCTGAACTGCCAGCCAGAGCAGCAGGCCTGTGTAAGCTAGCTCTTCAAGGCAGTAAAGGGATGAAAGCCTTCGATGTTCATCTGGTTGACAATTATTAAAAATTAAAGGTAAAGAACTACAGCATCAGGCTCGACCTTTCCACCCATGGTTAATGGTCCAGTAAATTAAAGAGTCTATCTGCGTAATTCTAGCCACAATAAAATAAATCCTTTCTGAAGTTACTTATTGGCAAGTGCTACTGGGCTAGATGGTCACTAAGAGGACTAGAACCTATGCCTCAAAGCAAATTAAGTGTGCTAGACAAAGTGAAGGTCTTATGATGAGCACAGTCTGTTTTTAACCAGTTTTGCCACCTCTCAAAACATCCCTATAGTTATACTAAAAAACTGTCAGTACAGTGCAGGTGTTTCTTATTTATCAACATTGAAAGCTGCTTTAAGTCATGCATGCATTTCAGAACACAGGAAGACTACTTACTCTTTTTCCCATGCCAAGGCTTTCATCAGCTTTTTTGAGTCATTGTAGTAGTTGTTGACAGGAAAAGTAATTACAAGAGCTGTAGCATTATTATAGTTATCATCTATAGAAGAAATAAAAAGTTTGGCATTAAAAAGTATAACTTACATTCTAGTATAGCAGATAAAAATAAGTTTAAAATTAGCATTGTCCAAAGCAATCCCGTCCCTACAGCTCCACTGAACACCACTGAGTTCTCAAACACACTACTGAAATAAGAATCAAAGCTGATAAGCACTGCAGATTGCATTCCAGACTAATTATTCATTGTTTAACATGCTCATGACACCACAACAATAAATTGTCGCATGGTTAGACAAAGAGCTACTATATAAGCACTGCTTATGACTTTTCATCTAATGAGAAATGTGGCTTCCTAAACACTACCTCTGGCATACTTAGATTTTACTCAAAGCAAATACAAATCCCCTACAGTTTAATAAAGAAGTGCTTGCCTTTAAACACTATTTTAGATATGTTAAAAACAAATATACTACCAAGTTACGTTTAATTAGATAAATTGCTTGAACAAAATCCTGGCTTCAGAGTAACTGTGAAAGAATTTCCTTTGTGAAGATGTTAATCTACTCTTAACTGCTTTGTCAGATCAGTGACAAAACTTTATTCTAACTCAAAGCAAAATACACATACCTGCCAGCACGTCAACCTGAGCTACTTCATGTCTTTATCTTTTACCAGGCCCAAAGCAGATTGAACATTTGTCCTGTTGACAAGTATGTTCCAACTGCAGATTGCTTGCATTTTGCACTTCCAGAGTAGTCTGCCTCCAATCCCAGCACTGGTCTACTGAAAACTTACTTAAAACACCCTTACTTACTGAAAGTTTAACAAAACTCCAGTTTCTCTGGACTGCATTTAAACACTTATGTTAAATGAGAATGCACCTTTAGCACCAACAACAGCACACAAATATGCACTCTCAGACTTACATTGCAATACTGTTTTTCCACTCACCATCATATCCTCCCAACACCAGCCATGGAAATACAGGTCCACCAAACGTTCCTAAGCAGGGATCGTGAAGCAAGCTTGTGTCATTCAGTGATGCTGGAGCCCTAAAGAGACCACCAGCAATAATTGTTAGCTTCTGCTTGACAGCCAAGGCACAGCATAAAACAGTAAAAAGCCATTGTGTCAAGACAACAAGACATCAAGACAAACAAGCCTGCTAGTGGTATACCACCCTTGTGATATATTTGCTTTGAATTTAAACACAGTTTTAAAGGTATATGCCTTATAGCCTTTAAGACAAGGAGTACCTTCTAGCCAACTGAACTATAAACTAAAGAGAAATCTTAGAAACTGGTCTTCTGCTCAGAGCTCTTCAGAAGCATTGAAAACATGTTTAAGGTAAACAAGAGCTAGCACCCACACCACACCAAGCTGAACTGGCAACTTGATTAAAAAACATGCAATTGTACTGCTCACCGAACACAGTATAAGAAGTGAGTGTGGTAATCAGCATAGACAAAGAACTCATCCCCAACAGTGTGATCCAGAACAGAATGGCTATTCTGAAAGTAGTTGAGTACACTCAGGATAGTGCAGTTGTTGTTGTAGGGAGCAAGAGGAGCCAGGCAAATATCCTTCAGCATTACTGTCTCATTGTCATAAGAAGCAGTTATGTTGACAATAGCATCCTGCAAATCCAGTACCTTTAAAAAAAACAAACCATAGTTTAAGAGCAGCACAAGAAAGCATTTCTCTTGCAAGACAGGACTTAAGCGCATGCTATATTCTTGCAAGCTTGCAGACACAGAGGCATATATCAATAGAAGCAAATTACAGAAACATTATTTCTGTGTTCAAACTATGAACTGGGACTTAGGTTTTCAGCAAAAAGCCTTTATAGTAAGGCTTTCTGTTAGAGAGACACTTGCAAGCTATGATTTTTAATATGAGTATCTAGTGACTGTTTTGATGGATACATAACATTGCAGGCAGAAGCCAACTCCATGTGGTTATATGTATTAAGTATGCTTAGGTCTCTGCTCTTGGAAGTCCCAATTACCTGATGGAGAATATCTTTAGTAAGGGGAGGCCCAAAAGGTACATCTTCTCCTGATGGGTAAGGTGAGTAGGTGTCTGGGCGACTCTTTGGTGCTTGAATAATAATCTGTTCAGTACGGAAGAAAGGCCCGAAGTGTGTGTCAAAGTATTCCTTCTCCTTGCGGGCTTGGCTGCTTGGGGCTGACCAGAGATCTACAGGATTTGTAGTTGCTTTAATATATACAAAGCCTGAGCAGCACATTGCAACGAAGACCACAGAGAAGAGGATAACAGGACGTGGATTTCTGACGCAGAAAGCCCCCCATGAGGTAAATGTCATCCTCAGGCCATTCTCAAACCTTTCACCAAGCCTTTCACCACAGGTAATGTTTCCTGCAAGAGCAAGAAGTAAACAGTAAATGTTTGAGAAGTCAGTTAAGCAGCATTTTCTTGGAGTCTGCTCAGAAAGACGAAATTTTATTCTAGCTCTGTTTGTAGGAAGCACTAGAAGCTATGTCGCCACTGACAGTCAGGCCCTGGGACCAAACCCTGACTGAAGCCAAGGGCCAGAAAACAGCTTGTACCTACATTGCCCCTTGTAATGTAAGGCTGTCTTTGACAGCAGCACATGTAGCAAATAAAGGAATAAGCAGCTAAAAGATTTATAAGCAATAAAACAAACTACCTCAGCTGGTACACAAGTTAAACTACAGTTCTTTCCTAGCATGCTTTAAATGGATACATGGATGAGTGAAAACATGATCAAACTGATTTTAGCATCATGTTGCCCTCCTTATACCCCTATGACAAAGCCCTCCAGAACTTCCTTGGAGCTTAGCTACATCCATGAAGGGTGTACCCAGGGCTTTCAGCATCCAGTAAAATAGGGGTGAGTATTACCCTAAAAGAGAGATGCTGGCCAAAAGGCTGAACGCCCTCTAAGAATGGACCTTTAGCCTAATAAAGCTAAAACTCCAGAGCTCACCCATAGGAAAGGGATGAACTTGAGTTTGTAATATTACTATTATTCTTATCCAAGACATACCATTGTCACGGTGAGAATTCACAGAAAAGGCTATATTGCTGTCAATTGGGGTGTACTCCGAGATGAAGTGCCGCCTCCTGCAAGGCAAGAAGCTGTGTTATTCTGCTTGTCCAAAAAGGTATCTGTACTGTTTATACAACAGTCTCCACCTTTGCGATTCTTTGGAATAACATACAGCCATGTCAGCTACCTTAATAAACTTTTCCAGCTTACATCAAGCACAGATTCTTTATGCGCATTTAGAAGATGACTAGCATTAACAACAGAGAGAATTTCTTTAAATTGATCCTAAGCTGATATTTGCAGGAAACTTTAAAATTAGAAATATGAACCAGGCACCTCAAACACACTTACCATTTCATGTTGCCCACTAAAGTAAGGCTGATGAACATATCAAATTTTCATACTCACTATCCTTTTCCAAGCAGACTTAATTCTTATTCTAGAGCAATTTCAGTTTTCTGGTCATAACTGAACAACCATAGAATCAGAGTGGTCTGGGTTGGAAGCAAACCTTAAAGGTCATCTAATTCCAACTCCTCTGGCATAAGCAGGGCCACCTTTCACTGGATCAGTTTACTCAGAGCCCCATTGAGTCTGGCCTTGAACACCTTCAGGAGTGGGGAGTGCACAACCTCTCTGGGCAACCTCTTCCACTGACTCAACACCCTTATAGTAGAGGATTAGGTTTTAGTATCTAATCTACATCTACTCTCCCTCAGCTTAAGACCACTGCCCCTCATCCTGTCACTACATGCCCTTGTAAAAAGTCACTCTCCAGCTCTCTTGTAGGCCCCCTTTAGGTATGGAAGGTGCTGCAAGGAATCCCGATTTTCTTCTCCAGGCTGAACAGCCCTAACTCTCTCAGCCTGTCTTCATAGGAGAGGTGCTCCAGCCATGTGATCAAGGGTGATACGCTACAATTACTGGAAGCTCAGCTTTCATGTAGTTTTTTTCAAAACAGGAGACTAGGAAAAAGTATTCATGACTTAATTTGCAATAGGGCAGTGACTGTTTTGCTATGAATGTGTGTATTCCCAGACTTCTGCATACTTAGTTATGAAAGTCAAAGAATAGTGCATGTGATTCTGCAGCTAGGAATGCTATGACAGGTGTGCATCAACTAAACCAACTTCTGCAATCACTTTCCACCAGATGGTTTTAGCTGTTAGAACACTTCCTGTAAGTATATGTAGTATCTGATACAGAATGTGACTTTTGGCCAGCTGAAGTAGTCAAGACATAAGCATCTGACCAGGGCAAAGAAATTCTCAGGGATAAACAAGTGACTTGCAGAGCTCAGCATTTTGAATGCTTTACCTGTAACACCAGACTCCAAAAACCAGTGCAAAAAATATGAGTAGAAAGCCCATGTATGAGAGCCACATGATGACATACACAGCATCCAAACCAAACAATAGCCAAGGAGAAGGCAATGGAGGGGGTTGAGGTTTTGGACCACAAACAATTGAGCAGTCCTGACAGCTGCATGGTCCTGTTGAATCATCCACGGACTCATTACAGCCTTTGGTAGCATTATTCATAGGGTTCATTCCATGGACAGGAACATCTATGACAAATCACAAGTTGCAGAGCCAGTTTACTAATAGGAAAAATTCAGATCTTACCAGTTAAGTGAGTCAACCCTTTATATGAAAGCCCACAGCCCCTGTGTAGAACTGCATTTCTTGGTCTTACAAATGAAGAATCCACTGCCTTTTCCACAGCAGGTACCAAGTATTTACAGTTGTCTAATAGTTAAATAACTGATCATGTCTATAACACTTCAATCTGTAAAGTAGTAAGCACACACTTCTATCATCCCAGCAATGATTTATCATCCCCCTATCTATCCAGATGGTGAAATGTGCAACAATAATTTCCTGTTAAAGAAATCTTCAAGGACGAGGGTACTGCCCATTTCCCAAGGAATACAAATAGCCAGTCACCTAGGCTCAGTCCATCATTGAGTTTTAGAGATGTCTACAGTAAGATGCTGTATAGAAAAAAAGCACAAAGTATGGTTTCCACACAGAAATAAATAAAAAAAAAAAAAAGTTAATCTCACATTGGCCTCTGACTGCAGACTTTCATTGCTGGGCACCTGCTTAAAAATCAGTGTTCTAGCCATAGCACCCAGCCTTTGACAGCAGTTTCAAAGGCAATAACTATTCAGTTTCTTACCTGAAAAGATTGGAATTATGCTGAAAGGAGTTTGTCCATTGTCTTTACTAAACATGTACTCAATCCAGTTGGTTGCATTGCAGTCCTTGACGTCCTTCCCACACAGCAACCCCAGTGCTTTAACATTGCTCGATGGAGCCTCCACATCTTTGCAGGCATTGTATATTGCTGGGAAGAGTCATTAAACCAATGTTATAATTTGAGTAAGCATTCCAAATATTTCCAATATTACAGACTTCCCGAGTTCCAGGAACATTCTTACAGTTTTCAAGTAGAAACATCTTAGGATAGTGAACTAATCCTTTCAGTTGTCTTTATAGTATTCAAGGTTGCAATGCTTTGTTACAGCTACCTTGCTGTCAGAAAGCCACCCAAATTTGCATTATGCTAGAACCTAATTTTCTGCTTGACAGGAAACATTACCTAATATTATTTTCAGGGAAAGCTATGAAAAGCATTTGAGGTACTTTAAACTTGTAGGCCATATATGACTTTCAAGTGTCTCCATTTTATTAAAGGTTATTGCAAAAAGCATAAAAAGACTGAATTAA
Organism: Rhabdornis inornatus; assembly: GCA_013397075.1. Taxonomy (NCBI): domain Eukaryota; kingdom Metazoa; phylum Chordata; class Aves; order Passeriformes; family Rhabdornithidae; genus Rhabdornis; species Rhabdornis inornatus. The sequence goes on along the minus strand of VWZS01002632.1, from coordinate 2,507,022 downwards.
TGCTTCAAGCTTGCTACAAAATCAAAATGCAATCCAAATGTATTGTTCTCTAAAAACGTCTGATTTTGACAAAGGACTAGACAGTCCATTTCAAGACTGAATGCCTCTTAAAGAGCCATAATAGTACACTGTGTACAAACTTCATTATTATGTTTGCCAGAATGTTTTAGCATCAGGTAGGCTTGGATATTCAATACTTAGCAACAACTTTATTTTTCTGAAGTTAGATCCATCGTGGTTATCAGCTACTAACTGTATAGACGTTCATCCTCAGCTGAACCTTTAAAACAGTGTCAGTGTAGTGTCCCCTGCCCATTCAGAACTTAAGTGTTCCATAAGTTTTAAGGGGGACCTACTGTTACCTATGTGATGACTCGAACTTCAAAAAGATAGTTAAAGAGATGTTTTCCCCTCCAAATTCTTTCTAAAAAAGCACTGGTCTTGTTACCTGGACAAAAGCCAAGGTAAATTAACACACTGTTTACTCACCATTTGCAAATCGATCTCCAATAAAGTACTGCAGCTCTGTAACGCTACTTTTGTTCTCTTTTAAAACAGGATCATAATAAGGTATGGTGCTTGTAACATTCAAAAAGTCAGACTGATTTGGACTACAAGTCAGTTCACAGAAGAGGTTTATCAAGTTGTAAAAACATGATGGACATCTGGGTAGGAAAGCCAATAAACAGTAATCAAGTAAGAGATATAGGTCAAGTCAGATATGCCTTGCAAACAAACATTCTGGTCAGAGTGACAGAACAAAATACTTAAATTCTGTACGATTTTAATCAGCAATACGAAAATTGTTGTTGACGCTGCAAATGAACAACTTTATGCACCATAAATCACTAATAAAATTGCCTGCCTCAAATAGCAGATTCAAACAATTTTACTAGAATTTGAGTAAAAACTTAACTGTTGCTAGCAGGAAGACTTCTTATACTTCTTAATGTCTTAGTTAGAACAAGACCAATGCTACTTTGTCACCCTCTTCTGAAGGTTTCATTAGATAAAGTAGCTTGAGACAAGCTTAGGGAATGTTTATTTTTCCAGCTAAGTCAATCCAGACTGCAAGTAGTTACAGCCTGCTGCTATGGATGAGAAAATCACTCTAGCAGCTTGCTCCAAGAATCCTCCACTTGAAATTACCACTTTTTCTACAGTCTAATTGAAGACAAGTGCTTTGTTACCCTGTTAGAAAACTAGCTGCTTTGCCATTCATTAGCATACCTGGAGAGAAACTGCAGAGGCAGCTGCAAGTTGTTTTTCAAAGTCTGAAGCTGCTGAACATCACAGCAAGTGCTAACATTGCCAAAAAATAAACCTGGACAGAGTTCCTTAAAAAAAAACCAAAAAACAAAACACAAACGACATTGAGATCAAGAAGAAAGGAAGAAAAAGCATGTTTAAGACTTCAGAACTCATTATAATCATGGGCTCTGCATCAGCGTATTTCAGAACACAGTAGCTGTTGCTGTGGGAGACACATAGGAGAAAAATAGTCTAGCAAACAAGATTTTTGTTCAGACACTGGAGAGAAGAATCACTTTTTTCACTTCTTTTATTCAAGACAGCACTTCCTTTTGAAAAGCTCCTTCAGATGATCTTTACTCACCAGGGTCTATATATAGAATGATAATTGCATTTGAGAGCCTTTTGGTAAGAGGACAACACATGTTTATCCAAGTTGAAAGTATTCCTGCAGCTTATCCTCTAGTACTCCTTCTGGATAGTATCAGATTTTAAAGTCTCAGAAGGCAAACCACTAACCATAAAATCACTGATTACCTGGAAGAACTATTTCATGTTCAGTTTATAGAAGAAACAAATGCATTTAACACAAGTATAACTGATAGTAACATACAAGAACTGTACATTAAATCTTCAGAAATAATACACAACAGTAGCTCACCTACATATTTAGTGAAGTCACTCCTGTCACTATTGTTTAACTTCACTCTTTAAAGCCTTAAACTATCAGATGCCAGAAGGCAAATCTGGCAATATCCTACGTTGTGCATGAAATATATAAACTATTTTGACTGTGGTTTCATTGACTTCGGCAGCTGAAGCCCAAGTAAGGAAATAGTCTCACATTAGGCACAACTAATTTTGTCCAAATTTGCTCCATTTGAACAAGTATCAGCACCTTCCTTTATCAGGAATGATCATCTGAAGGAAAATAGTTTAGTCTTGTCCTTTAGAGATCAGAAGTGCGTAACTTTGGAACACATATTTTTGGAGAGTCTTCAAAAAGCAATTTGAGTAAAGTGTAGTAAAAACCAGTGAGGCAAATATGCAAGAAAGTGAACAAATCCTATATTTAAGGTTTTGTCTGTGACAACCTCTAATCACATTTTGGTGACTTCTCATATGTCTGAAAAGAAACTGGGGCAAAGTACCTTAACCCAGTTGGACCTGAGAAATCAGAGATAATCTGTCTACTTTCTCATCAGGTTAGGATGAGAGGTCATAGCACAGATTCAACAGAACCCAATACAGAATTCTAATGTTGGAGAATTATTTTTTTGGCAAAAAACCTCCAAGAGAAGCTCACCTGCATTAAGTCATAGCCATCTTCTGGTAGTGCTATTGGTGGCCCATCATAAGCACAGTTGTACCTCTTGTCTCCAGAAGCAACTCCACATTCTCCATACCAGACACACATTTGTGGAAGTACCTAACCAACAAAACAAGTTATTAACTGTAAGGAATAGTTGCCAAATAGCTCAGCTATTGTATAATTTATGCACTACTACTCCAAAAGCCACTTGCAGTCCAGATTAGATAACTTTCTGCTAATTAAAATATCAGTGTGTACTACATAAAGCACCCATTAACAAAAGCAGGGGTTTTTGACATGGTGCACATCACCACTTATCTTCAGCTCAGCTCCCCACCCTCCCTTGACCACTACAGAAACAGGAAGTGCACGGCCTATAGTTAAGATCAAATATAAGAGTTACTTAAGGAAAACCTAAATCAATACCTGAAAAACATCCTCAAGTACAAGGTGATTTAGAAAATAATTGTTCATGCAAGACACCAAAATAATTGGTGGGTTAAACTGTCACATTAGAGCACATGAGTCATTGCACAGGGAGAGAAACTCATTGCATATGTGCAATTTCACTTCCTCCTGCCACCTTTTGATCCCTCCTGAAAACTCATTACAGTGACAGATTGAGGAAATAACAGCACAGAGAGGATTCTGCAACAGAACTTCATAGCTCTGCACTTGCCATACGTATATCGTCACAATCTTGAAGAATGCCCTCCATCACCACTTTCAAGCCTAAGCACAGAACATTTAAATAGGACTACAGTGCTAAGAAAAAAAGCCTAATTTTAAAGACATTTTAATTTAAGGAACTATTGAAAATTCAGAAATTTGTTCTTTATGATGTGCATAAAAGAAATTGAAAAAGGGCAGTAGCACCTTGAAAGCATTTTATTTTTGTTCAGTGCTACTGACACTGAGACATCTGAGATACCAAACCAAAATATTTATTCTTAAAATTAAAAGATTTAATGCAATAACAACTTATTTACAGCAGAAGCTTTAATAGAGCTCCAAAGTTTTCCTACCACCTGGGCTACATGCAGAAAGTAGACTGCACAAACATTTACTACACTTCTGCCAGCTCTAATGAGGAGTTTGCTTAGTACAGTCTGAGAGATATCTGACCTATTTTGGTCTCCTGAACAACCCTGACTTAGCATTTTAGAGACACCATATGTTGTTGCTGCAAGGACAGACTGCTGTGCTTTGTGCTTGACCATGAATAGTATTGTTTAGTGACCAGAGAGGCTGCTGAAAGGGTGTCCTGACAATGTGCAAGAGCTACCCAGAAACACAGTGCCTCCATAACATACATTTTTGTGCTGAGCAACTCTGACAGTTCTTCAAAAAGTGCATCAGTAGATGGTTGTTTATCAGGGACAATAACCATTACCAATTTACCCAACCCAAGACTTGTTTTTTCTCTGTAAGCTAACCAGGGCAACGTAGGCCAAATCAAAGTTACTCACTGTGAGCAAGGTCTAAAAGTCAGTTTAAGTGTCACTCATCTAGAACACTATTTCATTTGTCTATTCTAGCATGTCTTCTAGTTAAACCCACAATGAGCTGATAAGTATTACCATATTCTATGATACAAGCTGGAAAACAAGATTGCACTTACAAACACTGAATGTTTAACGCCAGCATAAGCCAAAACGTCAAACTTCCATAACTTGTCAACTATTTCTCAAAACTACATTGTAAATTTGTTCATGCATCAAGTCAATCTAAGAAGTTAACACTACTTTGATGCAAATTTAGAAGTTACATTCAACTCAGCTTCCTCACACATATATGCCCTACTTCTAATAGCAAACAACCTACTAACAGTGAAAATGGTTCTACTGTTTGTACCAGCATCAGAAGTGAATTGTCTCTTCAAGAGGAAGCACAGATTCACTACTATTCTTACAAAAGGGCAAGGAATATGGAGGTGTTTCACACTGCCCGTGAGAAAAAGATTAGTTATTTCCTCAGTATCAGGCTGGCTTCTGTGTTTAGTCTAGAATGGTTTGAATCATCCTTTCTAAAAAACATTTTCTGTGCTTCATTACATCTTATCTAACACTTCTTATTTTTCAAAACACACAAATTCATCAGCCTACTCTTTAGAGAAAGACTTAGCTTCTTCCAGAGTAGAATGTGTGGGAAAACTGGTAATGCAGTTAACAGCTACAAAAAACTTACCAGGGCACCTCTTGCATAGAAAAACTTGAGTAAATTTTAGCTACCATGTCAGTCTGACTGACAGTTCAATTGTTTTAAAAACATTACCTATGTTTCAAGGCAGCAATTCCTTGGTTATAGCTACATGGATACGAAACAAAATACGGTCTATGTCTTATGTCTGTGAATTTACCTACAAGGCTCTCTGTCATCATTTTCATGACAGAACATAAAACAACTTATTTGCACATGATACTTGGTTATGTATCAAAAGGTATCCAGATAAACACAAAAGAAAAATAAAGCAAGACAAAGTTCAGCCTAGTATTAGTTTACATGTGAATTTGGATAAAGAATAAAAAATCACATTTGAAGTTCCTGAAGTTCCATAGCAATAAAATATATAATGGAAAAACCAATGTTTGCCACTCAAACTTTCAGCCTGATTAAGAAAAGCTGAACAGATCAGCTGCTTTAAACTGTTAGAAGAGCACTTAGGCCTAGAACTACAAGCCTGAATACTGTCACAGTATTAACACCAAGAACATAGTTTCAGAAACAGCTTACATTTACAAGATTTTACATTTATGCCATGACCTAGCAGGATTTCACTAATGAAAGTGTGAGTTTGTTCCCTAAATCAGTAAGTTTTGGGGACGCTTGAGTTGGAGTAGTTGAACCAAGTCAATAAGCCTAAAAACCACCAAATTATTAGATATCAACAGCCTAAATTGAACAACACAGCTCTTGAACATTAACAAATTAATAGCCTGTTTACCATAGAGTCAGCCCCAAAATACAGGAGAGGGCTGGTCTCCAATGGCTGAGGCAGCATTCAGGGATACGAGTAACTAAGTAACTATTCCACTATCACAGATAAGACAGGGCTGACAGTTCTTCCCCCTGAAAACCCCCTAGTAAAAGCTGGATTAAGTTACAGAGTAAGACAAGCACTTTGCTCTTGCTATTCTTTCAGAAGAATGCTCCTATGAGGGTAGGATGAGATAGGGATGAGTAAGTGTGTCTGTAAATAAGTCATAATTAAAGCTGCTGCTTGCAGAGTCAGACTTTTAGGTCAGTATTAAGTTTCTTAAGTGGGTCAAGGCAATAGAGAAATGCTGTGTCGAACCCAACTGCCTTCTAAACAGGGCAAAATAGTTAAAATACTCCAGAAGTAACACAGGGCTTAGTTCATGGTTTTGGTTTTTGTCTGTATGTTTTCCTTTTAAGAGCACATGACTAAGTACTTCATATATATAAATGGGACTTTCCTAAGTATTTTATAAAGCAACAGCAACATAACCTTAGATGAAGGCTGGTCATTCCTGCCTCTAGCATATCTTAGAAACCACTTGCCAGTACCCTAACCCTCAGTACATCCCCAGAGTTCAGAAAACTGGTTCCTATTTCTGGCAGGCTTAGCTCGTATGAAGATAAATTTCACTAGGCCACGGCTCTAGGAGCCCTTATAAATAACTTGCACCTGAGCAAGCATGCACATTCTACAAAGGTTCTGTTAGGAGTTTTCTGGTTCCCAGGTATTATCATTCATTTGTAATGGAACTAGTGTTCCAACAGATCATAAACACATTTAATTCAGGCCAAGTTTCTTCAACTGCAGGTTGAAATAAACCAATAATTTTTGATGCTTCCAAGCAGCATTCGCCGCCACCACCACCAATGAATACATAGCTGTTAAGGAGACAAAGAACAATGATCATGCTGTACACAGAAACAGCAACTGTTTGTGGTCTTACAAATACCAGATGACAAGTGAACACTGTTTTATTCTTCAAACTGGGATTACTAATGTATGGAAAGTGCAAGAGCATCAGATACAGCTGTTTCCCTTTCCTTCATCTGGGATGACACATCTGGGATCTTGCAGGGCAAAAAGATCAATCTAGGAAAGAGCACACTCCTCCCCTGCACTCCCTTAATATCTGCTATTGCCAGCTAGGTTGAAAGTTCTAAGGAAACACTACATCACCCTTAATAAATGGAAAGACTGGTTTACGGAAATAGGTGACCAGGTCAAGTTCAAAGATCTGCCCCAGAAGTTGCACATTCCCCCATAGGAAGGGTTATGAGGTAAAGAGGTCCATGGACTAAAGCAAACTTCACAGGTTTAGCTGTTACTCTTTGTAAGAGTACTCTTACTCTCTTTCAGTAATTTGTTCAGAGGCAGCCAGTTCAGAGCCATGGCTTATCTGCCAAGCTCCTCCTGTTCCTTTTCTCACCAGCATGAGACTGTTTCCTTTCAGATGGAAAAATCATTACCACTCCTGGTCAGGCAAAGCAAGCCACAGTTCTTGAGTTATCCAAGCACATTTCAGATGTCACAGTAAAGTCAAAGTCAAGTAGGAAGAGAAAGTTGCAATAACAGTAATAATTCAGTATCTGTGGGGACAAGCTGATGCTACCTGCAAAGATGCATGCATGATCAGGTAGTGGAGGGCCCACAGCTAGCACTTGTCTGCAACTAAGTCTACCTGTATCAAAATAGCTCTGATGTCCTGCAGGTTAATAATAATAATACTGCACAACACCCGGATTGTTTTGGCTACTGCCCAGCTAAGTACTATTCAGTTCGACCAGTCAGTCCCTTCAGTCACGTCTGCCTTCTAAGGCACCTTCCTCACTTTCCATCCAGAAAGGTTGAACAAGTCACTCCTGATTTTCCAGGAAGTAATTTAGATGAAGTGGTTACTGTCTTGCTCTGGAGCTACATTTCCATCCCTGACAAGGAAACTGCTCCAAACAGACACTTCAGAACTTCATGTCCAAGATCAGGTAATACCACACTGCAGGCCACTTGGCACTAGCAGCACTTGTCATTAACACTTTCCCATGGGATTTCAGAAAACCAAATATAACCCACAGCTTGGGATCCCAGCTGCTAACAGGAAACCCATACCCAGCCTTGATTAGCCAGTGATTTAACAGCTTGTGTTTTCGTACAATTATACAAAGATCAATTGCAATAGTGGCCATTAAGCACACAAATACCATCTAGTGCATTAGGACATTAATAAGAAAATAGTAATGGATAGCTGGCAGAAATCTTGTACCATGCACTGTTCAGAGTGAAAGATACAGGCTGAACACTTCAAGTTCATTGTGAACACACATGTAACAGAAGGATTGTGAGCTGAAGTGCCACTCCAGTCCACCAACTGCTTTGAAACAGAAAAAAACATGACATATGGCACATCGGATTACAAACATCACAACTGAAAGCACAAAACCATTACACCACCAGTACACTCGAGGGAGAGAAGAGTTTACGATGCTTCTCTTCAGCAAGCATCTAACACTATATAGGTTCAGTCTAACTGAAAGACCAGCTTCTCTTTGAAAAATACCAAGGGTCCTCTTTGTGTCAGGCTGCAAATAAGAGTTAATGGCAAAAATCCCCAATAAAACCAGATTTTGCCTACTTACAGTACACAACTGTGACCTGCATGGTTAGACTAATTTTGTAACGTTTACTTTGAGGGACCACAAAGCCTCTACAAGGATCCCCCTAAATCTTAGAGGAGCTTGTTTCAAGTTCCTGTAGATCAGTATTCTCCTGATAAGGAAAGCATTCTGTCATTTCTTTACCAGACTAGGATACACGTCATTGCTCCAAGATGATATCTCCCTCTAAAAAGCATTACATAAAGGTGCATTGGTTAGCTGTGAAGTACCATTACCTACTCACCTGAAGATCATGAGTCACTACTAACAATCACCTTCTCCAGTAGCAAAGAAGAATTAATTCCTCGTTTTATGTTCAAACTTTTTTTAAAGTGTTTTGAAGACGGTATGAGAACAGCACACACACAAGATGACAAACTCCTATGTTTACAAAGGGCAAATCATAAAACTTGACCTAGAAAGTATGTTTTCAACCTAGGTAGAGAGGGAGAGAAAGCCAGCCACTACGGCTTACAAGACACTCCTTGTTTCTCCAGAGGAATGTGGAGTATCCCGCTCCTACCTTGCACTATGGCATAGCAAAACATGACCAAGAGGAGTGAATGTTTTACCATATTTTTTCCTAAAGCTCCCAGGAAGTCCAACATACATTAGTCCTCGATTTTAAGGAAATACGTAGTCTTACTACTGGCACATGAATAAACTGCAGCTCTCACTCCGCACAGATCATTACTTAAAACAAGCTGTCACCTAGCATAAGTTACGCCCCAAGCAAAGCGAACCAGACACCGAGAACATCTGCAAGCCTCTGCCGAGCATGTGACTGCGTGGCCACTCACATGTACTGGGCATTGCATAACCAGGGCACGCCACGGGAACGCGGCATCCCGGGGGCTGCCGCTGCCGGGTGCGACTGCAGGGGACGGGGACTGGGCAGAAGCTGAAGTTCGCGGGTGCTCCCCGGCGGGCCTGCTGTACCACCGGCTGTCAGCCCCGTCCCGATGGGGACCAGGGACACGGAAGGAGGGCGGTGAGCCCCACCGGTGACGAGGAGGGGACACCCTGGTACCTCACTTCAGCTTCGCGCCGCCCCGAGCCCAGGGGCCTAACTCGGGACACCGCCACCCTTATCCAGCCCCACCGGCTGGGACACCCCCGGCCGCGGGAAGCGCGGGGGACGCTGCGGCTCCCCCNCCCGGCACGGCCGAACCAGGAACACCCGCCTCGGTACCACCTCCCCCCTCACCGCCAGCCCAGAAACACCGCCCCCAGCACGGCCCCCCTTCACCGCCAGCCCAGAAACACTGCCCCCGGTACCGCCTCCTCAGCGCGGC
>VWZS01002632.1:2467510-2496956 GCA_013397075.1 Rhabdornis inornatus | reverse complement strand
CCGCCTCCCCAGCACCGCCTGTCCAGAAACACTGCCCCCGGTACCGCCTCCCCAGCACCGCCTGTCCATAAACACTGCTCCCGGTACCGCCTCCCCAGCACCGCCTGTCCAGAAACACTGCCCCCGGTTCCGCCTCCCCAGCACCGCCTGTCCAGAAACACTGCCCCCGGTACCGCCTCCCCAGCACCGCCTGTCCAGAAACACTGCCCCTGGTACCGCCTCCCCAGCCCGCCGTGTCCGGCGGCCGGCGGGGTGCCCGTCGCGCCAGGGCGGCTCCGCACCTCACAGGGGGCGGGGGGCGATGCTCGGTGGGGGCCCGGCGGGAAGCTCATCGCGATGTGGGAGCGGAGCCGTGCCCCTCCGGGATGGACCATCCCGCCCAGGCTGCACCGGCAGCCGGGCAGCGGCATCGTCCGGGCGCGGGAGTGTTGTTAATCGCGTAGTTTGTAAATATCGAAAAGTCGCTTTAAAGACCTTTGGATTTGGCAAAAGCGCCCTAATTTGGCCTCAAAGTCACTGATTCGTGGTTTCTAAGGAGTGGTCTCGCAGCCCCGCGTGCCGTGCAGCTGCAGTGCTCGGGAGCCCCGGGCTGCCCGGCCAAGAGCGCTGTCCCGGGGCTGTGCCCGCTGCCCGCTCCGCTCCCGGCGCGCTGACACCGGGTGGCCTGACCGCTGTCGCAATCATCAGTTCTGGGAGTGCTGACCGCGCTCTGCCAAAGCTGATCTGCGTGTTTGGGCTCTGTTACCTTGGGCTCTGCTTGTTTGGAATGTTTGGGATCAGTTAGGGACTTGGCTGGGAGGAGGCACAGTAAAAGCAGGGTGTGAGGCATTCCCGTGCATGCAGTCTCTGATTTCCCCACCTCTTTATTGCCTTCCCAGACAGGTAACGCCTATTGCTCTGCTGGAACAAAATATGTAATTTAGCTGGTATTGCCATCTGCTGACGGAAACGCAAACTAGTGTGGGTGTCAGAGCCTCACGGGGTGGCGTGTTGGCCGGAAACCTCCTGGGGGTCGTGTAATCCGACTTTCCGCTGAGAGTGGAACCCGGTGGGAGCAGGTAGCTCAGGGAATTGTCTGGCTATGAATAGCTTCAGATATGGAGATTTCACAGCTTCTTTGGACAAACTCTTCCACTGAATAACTACACTTGGAGTAAAATGTTTTTCCTGTATCTAAAGAGATTTTCCCATGTTCCATCTGGAGGCTGTTGCCTCTTATGCTGTCATGGTGCCTGACTTAGAAGAGTGTAACTCCTCCTTCTCCACATCCTCCCGTTTGGTAGCTGCAGTGATTAGTAAGATGTCCCTAGAGCCAGCTTTCTGCTTCGGGCTGAGCAAATACAGCTCGCAGCTCTAGCAGCCCCGGCTGTTGGGGTGGCAGTAAAATAGATTTTCCTATAGTACGTCAGTATATATTTTTTGTCTGTTTCCTTTTTCCTTCATTTTTAGAAATTTTGTTTGTGTTTGGTTTGGTTTTGGGAGTTTTTTCTTGTTCTGGGGAGCCTAAATCTGGACACAGCACTCCAGCTGTGGTCTGACATGTCCCAAAGAGACAAAGAACCCTAACCCTTGACCTACTGACCACTCTCTTGCTGATGAGGCAGCTTGCTGACTCATATTCAGCATTTTGCCCAGCCTCCCTGTTCCCTTCTTCCAAACGCTTTTCCATCTAGCCACCACCCAGCTTTGTATTTTTCTGCAGGATTACTCCACCCTAAATGCAAGACTTGCCATTTGGAAAGTGCCAAAGCTAGAGTAGTTAAAGCTATGTTGCATTTTAATTTTCATGTAATAAATAATAAATTTATTCAGGGCTATGCAGTGTGATCTTAGAAACAGGAGAACTAGTCACCACGTTTTCCAGGCACTCCACTTAAGCGGAGAATTCAGTGGGCATAGCTTGCATAGATACAAGGTAAAAACTTGTTTCAGTGCTTCTGAAAAAAAAGTGAAGGATAGCAAAACTGACTGAATGGAAATGGTATTTTCTTTCTGTATAAATTACGTAGTGAATAAGTGATTTAAGATGAGAGCTGAGCGAGAACTAATGTACAGTGTTGTAGAACAAGCAAGAGGGAAGCTACTGCAAGGACAACTTTCACCATAAAATAATTAAGTCCATAGCATCACACTTGTCTACCACATACAGCACCAAACAGAGAGAAGGGTAGTATTTTAATATGTATCGAATTCTCTTACAAATATCTCTAGATGGCTGACTGAACTCACACTGCTACTCCAGTGCAATCCCTCAGACTGCTGCCTTTTTGCACTTGCAAACTGAAGCAGTGTAGGTATGAAGACCAATTAACAAACACTGAAATCTTGCGTAATGGCAGATGCTGAAACTCAAACAAGTATCTGTTTTTATGTGGCCTCTGTACCCTGGCAGCCAGGTGAACAGAGCATGGTATGCCTTCAGTCCTGCTGCAGTCATTGGTCTTGATCATGGCTCTTGGTCATGGTGCCAAGTTTGGGGGATGAGAATGCAGAGCTATACCAGGCAGCTCATGGGCATTCAAGGACAATTGCGTGAGTGTTGTCAATGACAAAGCTGGCACCATTGACTGTGTCACCTTAAGGTTATCTCCTTTTTTGTGGGCAGGGAAAAATAGCCCTGCATAGTTAACCCAGGTCAACATGCTGACAACAGCTCATTGCCTTGTCTATGATACGCATGGCCCAAAAGAGAACATTCCCACTCCTGTCTGCTACTTCAGAAGGATATTTATCAAGTTATAAGGTTTCCTTTTAAACCCAGGATTATGAATAACTGTTACAGACTTGGAAAGTTTATGGGAAACACTTATTCTGGTTCTCAGCAGCATATACAAAACAAAATTTTCCTGCCTGGAAGAAGAACCTGCTACTAATTCATTGAACAAGTCCTTTAATTGTCCATTAGGCTCAAATCAGCCGTTTCCCTCACTGGATACCCTGAACGGTGTAAAGTTGCCTATCAGAAAGCTCATGTGAAATAAATTTATTGTGTTCTGTGTCCTTGATGGAAAGCCAGGACTGTTGCCTGCAGTGGTGTAGACTTTACTGTATATCCATCCCTTTCTTCAATGCAGAAATGAAACCTGTGTCACCACTTCCAGTAGAAACTGAACACCTAGTGGTAATTAATGATCTTGCAATTTCTAGATGGCAATCTGTCTGTAGAGTTACTTGTACCTACCAATGGAAACACAGTACGTGACTGTCTTGCAACAAAATCTATAAAAATGTCTATTGCTGTTTATTCTCCATAATTTATTACAAGCCTTTATTATTTCTATTGCAATAACACCTAGAGGCACTTGCAAGGACTGGGAGCTATGGGGAACAACACCCTGCACAAGCACATGGGAAAGTGGGATGTTCTCCTTGAGGATGTCTTGCAGTCTGTGTGCAGACAAGCTGCAACAGGTGAGTAAGAAGTTTCACCCAGTTTCTCATACCTCTGTTTTTTTGTAGACTTACTCAGACAAAACCACAGTAGCTTGTTCCAAGACTGTTTTTCCAGCTAAACCAGAATAATGCCAGTACTAAACAAACCTGGTGTTTCCTATGTGGTGTTATAAATTAATAGTATTCTTTTGATCAGCTCTCATTTGTCTGCCTTCCTCAGCTGTGGAGGCCTGCTTGGCTTTTAATTATACACAACTCAATGTACCTGTTGTTTTGGTCAGATGCTCTTGGCTTCAGATTAACCATGTGGCATCAAATCAGAGTGAGGGGGCTGAGAGCAATGTGTCTAATGCTGCCAGTACTCACTTAAATATGCAAGTAGTGTGTCAGGTGATGCGTAACCAAGTCTGCTTATCATCTTTTCATCTTTTTATCTGCCCTAGTGTATTTTGCTCCACCAACTTGTGCCAGTGTGTCCTTATTTAACCTTCAACAGTTCTAGTCGCTCCTTAAATCACAACCTTTCTGCATTTATCATTGAAGTTATTGAAACTTGTTAAATTTTATTACACTCAAGTAAAGTAATTTATTGTATTCTAGCAAAATCTTGGGACTTGCATTGAATGAACGCAACGTATGTTCCAGCTTTGCTACAAACTTGCTGGATGAAGTGGGCAGGTCCCAACTTAGCCAGTACATTTTCCTCTTCTATAAAGAGGTGCCAATTGCTTGGCAGTATGTGGCCCAAGAGCTCCAAAACCAGGTGTCAACCACTGAGCTGTTGAAGGAAAACACTGTAGAAGTGGAGCTTATTATTGCAGTAGAGTCTGCAGACACTCTGCACTTACTGCTCTGAGCAAATAAGTGCAGCGTGTCCTTATGCCAGACACTGTGCATAAGCACTGATATGCTGACAAATTCGAAGTTTGACCTACTAACAGCTGTGTATGGTTTGCATTACCATCAGTTTACTGAGCCCTTATAGCACCATGCTGCCACATGGTGACAATTTGCTTGTCCAAGTGGAGAATATGGGCAGAACTGTCACAGAAGAGTGTCTAAGGGCACTACCAAAATCTGATTTGTCAGGAAGAACAGGAGATGGGTTTCTGAACTACAGTTCACCTGAGGAACAGACTGATTTTGATTCGAAGACATTTTGTCACGTCTACATCAGTTTGTCCCAGTGAGTAGGGTCTGATACAGTAGCATGGTCAAGGCACCACCTGCAGAAACTGTTCTTGGAGTCTTCAGAAAACAGAATAATTCTTCTGCCTCTTATGCAACATATTCCAGGCAAGCAGATCGTGAGGTTGCAATATCACTTTTCCAAGGGGATTATGAGAGCCTATATCCATATGCTGGATGTATGCATACATGTGCATTACATACCACACAAGAACAAATCTGTGCAATCTGTATAAAATTGCAGACTGTTTCAGGTCTGCACTGTAGATGTCATGTTCCATCTGTGCATCCAAGCCATTTGCCATAGCAAAAAGTTGTGTCCCGTGTTCCTTCCTCACTTAGCTATTTTCCCCAACAGCACACCCCAGATCACTCTCCTGATCCTTGTTCCCTGGCAAGGTACAGTACAACACAGCTCTGGTGCCTGTTCTGATTGACTTCACATTAAAAGCAGGACATTAAAGCAGTAGTCCAGTTAAAATGCCTTCTCAACATTGTGAGAGCAAAATGGATTATCTAGAGACAACTTAGGTATGTGTCTCAGATTTCATCTTGCCACAGTTGCTAGGCATACGGTCCTGTTATTGATTCCATGACACTTAGCATCTCTCTAAGTCACAGAGGAGGTGAAGCAAAAACTGTATTGATTCATATATTTTAAGATCAAAAGGACTATTATGATCATATAATGTTAGTTCCTGTATATCATATGATTTCATCCAGTAATTCCTGCATCAAACACAAAATGTTTCATCTGATACACATCTTTCAGAATGAAAAGTAATTGTTTTTTTTTTTAAACTCAAAGGATGAAGGAACCATCTCAACAATTTGTTTCTGAAATGATTACCCTCAGTCTTGAAAATCCACAGCTTGAAGTTTGAATTTGTCTAGTTTAAGCCTCCTCATATGGTTTTGATATGCTTTCATGTGCAAAATTAAGGAGCTTTTCACTCTCAGAAATCATCCTTTGTAGTGACTTAGGCCATGAACAAGTCACAGCACTTTCCCTTTATATTCTCTGAATAGAGTGAGATGCTTTATTGAGTTACTGCCATAGGAATTTTTGATGATGAGCTACTCAAAATATAGTTCATCAAAACAGAAAATTGTAGGAATAAGGCAAAAAGCCTGGGATGTCAAACACAGTCAAAGTATGTCAAAATATGGGCTTCAGTGTAGTATTTTTCCTTTTTATAATGCATATAATCCACTGCGCACCATAATAAGCATATGAAGAGGGTGTTGACTTTTTTTTAGTTGAAATACATCAGATCAATGTAAGGGCCAGTTTTACATCTAGGAATAACAACATAACCACCAAGACATGTTTAATTAACTAATTAAAAGTATTGTCTTATTCCTTTGGTTCCTATACTTTTTATAATCTTCCCTTCAGAAAGATCTGACCTAATGGATATTAATGTAAAGAGATGTTTTTCAGTGATGTCTGGATCTTTGAAATAAACCTTGTTATGTTTTGCTAAATTAAGTTTTCCTGTTCTCAAGCCAGGCCATTCGTTTTTTGGGGTTTTTTTTGGTGGATTTTTCTGGTTTGTTGTTGTTTTGGGGTTTTTTTGTGTGTGTTTTTTTTGCTTGTTTTGTTTTTGTTTTTGTTTTGATGTGGTTTGGTTAGGTTTGGTTCTTTTCGTGAATGTTATTTCGTCTGTGAAGACCTGGAAAACAGTAACAGTCTAATCAATCAAGTGGAATAGAACAAACTGGTCTTTGTGTAAGTAGGAAACTAATTCTGGTATTGTAAAAGCAGTAGAATACAGAAGAAAGCAAAGAAATGTTGAAATATGCAGAACAAGATTATCTGAGTAATATATTTTCGTTGAAATGATATGGAAAAACCTATTTTAGTAAAGCAGCATTCCTATTGAAGAATATTAGTCTCACACGGAGGGTACATAAGTTTATATATCCTTTATCAAATACATAAAAGGTCAGGTCAAAAAAACGGTGGAATTCAGAACAGTATGGAACTCTCATGACATTCCCAGGGGCCAAAAGCAGAGCTGCTGTGAGAAGGCACAGCTCCATTTAGTCCCAGGTGTGAAGTACAATATCCTGTTGCTGGGAAAAAGAGCCTTGTGTACTACCCTTGGTTAGGCTCATAGCAAACATTAACATTCTAACACAAATGACTCAAGGTTTCCAGAAAAGGGCTGTATTTTATGTCTGTTCAGTGTTCATATCAAATGAAGTACAAATGGGCTAGGGTTTGTGCTACCTCATTTTCTGTACTACAGTTCTGAAGTTTCTGAGACACCAGATTTGGTTAACTTGTGGATTTTCCAATAGTCAATAAGACTAGCTGAAAAATGAAGTATGAATTATTCTTGCAATTAACTCTGACTCTGAGGCAGATAATCATAATTGTTAAGTGCATTAAATATGACCTGCAGCTATTTGATCTCATGCTCTAATCCTCTCAGCTTTTCTAAGCTAAACAAAGGTGGGTGAATCAATATTGAGATGATTTTTTTTCCAGGAGAAGAAGAGCATGTGCAAGTCAAGTGGAACAATATTGCCTTTTGTATTATTACTGAATAGCTGTCCCTGCACACTGCGCTGCAGTGATAATCTAAATGAAGAGCTCCATGTATCTTGGAACCTCTGAGGCTCCACCAATACTATATCTATGTTGGGATGTCACTTCTCTCTAGACCCTGCAGGCTTTTCCTTGTGCTCATCCCTATCACACAACAGCTTGATACTAGTGAAGTAAAAGAAAAATGCCCTATATTTTTCCTTGACTCATTGGTGTGGCTTGTTGCTTGGTTTCACATCCATTGTACTCGCAGCTGATGGGAAGTCACCAGTCTAATAGCACCTGCATAAATGTAGAGGGGACAGCAGGCTGAGCCTCTGGCTCTGAATGCGCAGAGAAGCAAACCTGAAATCAGTGTGCTAGTGGTGCTTATTCTTTTTGGGTGTAAGATGGAGATATATATGACACTTTAAAGGGAAAAGAAACCCCAAAACCCAACTCAGAAACAAATCTGTTGAGTTATTCTGTTCCAGTTCTATTCCACATCTTTATATTATATCTATCTTCATCCTGTCATCTACTAAATTGGTTTAGTGCCCCATAATTTCTAAATCTGAATTTCTAAATATACTCTTTTCTGTTGACGTGAACTGATGAAGAGCTGCTGTATTTCACTGGTCTGTGAATGAAATAATTTACTTCCTTGCTTACCTCGATGTATTTTGGAACTTATAAAGATAATAGTGTCTTGATAATACAAGATAATAGAGCACTTGGAAAACCTTAGACAAGAGGCACCAGAACTATGCAAAGAACAACTGTTAATATTGGTGAATCACTTCAGCCACCAAGGGAAAATGGGCTTCCGTTTTAATACAACAAACAAACCACAGCAGTATTTGTTGAACATTTAAAAGACAACAACAGCTACATAAATAGTCATAGTTATTAAGGTTTCTTTGTGAAAACATTAATTGCATGGTGATAAACAGTATTGCAACATTAGAGCCCATATACAGGCAGATTAAGCACCTTTGGGTTACAGCGACCCCAAAACTGAAACCATCTCTTTCTCCAAAGGCTCCAAGATGAAACAAATGCTCCGAAAAAGAGGTTTCCATACCAGAAGTCTCATTTTGGTTGAATAGTGTCTTTGCTGAAGCTAGATCCAACTTCAGCCTGAATCAGGAAGAGAAAGACTTCAGTGCCAGTTCTCCATGACGGATCCACCCAGCCAGCCTGCATGTAGTATCAACCAGCACTAGCAAGAGCAAGAAGAGATCAATAAATCTCTTCCTTTAACCTGTGCTAGCCCCCAAGTTCAAACGTTGTTCAGAAATAAGGGAAGCCTATTATAGCACAACATCACTCAAAAAAAAATACCCAAATAAAAACCAACCAACCAACCAAACAAAAAGATCTGGTAATTACACCCTCTCAGAAGGTCAGCAGATGCTCTGTATGGGACACAGGGACCCAGGTGTTCTTCACATGTTTCAAGAGACCCCCAGCTGCAATGACCATTCATAGAGGCAGCTGGACACAGGACTTGGAAGTCCGACTCTAAGTGAGGAGCAGACATGCCTCTTCCCATGGACAGGCATAGCTCTTCGCTGAGTAACTGCTCCCTTTGGGAGGAGACAACTCTCCCAAGAAAATACACCTGGCAGAAAGAAAGGGCCACCTGTAGATGTGGGATACCTGCATTTGTTGTGTCAGCTTCCTTACTTCAGCTGTTGCAGGACCACTGTTGGCTTGCCTTGTCCTCTCTCCTATGCTCTGCTATTAGGAAAATATAGGAGACCCTCACCAACAATGGATGCTTCCACTTTTTTTAGGAGGACTGTGTGATTACTACAGTCTGTCTGATATTAAGAGTATTTATTGCATAGCTTCTAATGATTATTCAGCTCCTTTACAAATATGAAAGGGCTTTTCACCTTGAAAGTGTGATTGTTGCCAGTTGTTGATCTGTAGAAAATTTAGGGTGAAAGATCAATATTGAGGCAGGCTGCCCAGAATCCCTCTACTGTTCTCCATAATATGTTCATCTTCAGCCCACTGGAGGATAGAAATAAACCTGTCCTCTCCACTGTTGTTTGTTAAAGAAGTTATAGTGCAGTCCCTTGTAATGCTGTGCAATTTAAGATCCCAATAAGGCTCTTGAGATTTCTGCATGCTCAGTATTTTTTAGTCTTTTGCAGACCCTGGATACAGTCTTCCTCTAAGCATCTTGCATAATTCTTTGGTTCTGTATCAGTTCATCTGCAAGTTTCAGTTAGGCACAACATTATTTTAATTTAAAAATACAGCAGCATAAATTATCTAAACAAATCAATTTTCTTATTACATTGTTGGAAAACTTAAAACTTTCCTATTTAATGCAGAATAGAAATTGAACAGGAATTCCAGCATGCAAGAAAATGTACACCTGGTTCTGTTCTCTTCACCAGAACACTGACTTCGTACATAACTTACTCACAAAAAAAAACCCCTTTATAATTTGATAATTTATATGGCTAATTTGCAATATGCAAACTACATTCATTTGTGTTAGCTCACCTACAGATTTTCTTTTAACTCACCAAAGCAAAAGTGCAGCAGCAGTTCAGCTAAATCCTAGGCAGACATTTCTTAAGCAAGAATTATTTTGTGACCTTACAATCCTCCTTGTCTTCAGCTTTTAAAGCAATTCTTCAGTAATTTGCCAAGATTTGAAAGTGGGTGAAGTGCCTGGGTTTATGTACTGAACCACTTTTTACCTCAACTTGCTGTAAATTAATCTCTAATATTTTTGTGGCTAACAGGACATGGTATACACTGTTTATACTGCAGAAATGACTAGCTTTTAATGGGGTGTCTTAGAGCAGCATGGTTAAAACGTAGCTTCTCACAAACCACCTGCAATTTGCACTGCCTTCCCCACACAGGCACTAGTAGCATGTCTAAGTGTCTTAACCGCAACAAAGGCCAAAACTGCTGTTCAGGCTTCTGCAATAATTAGTGGGCCTGTTCAGGCATGGCTACGTGTAACCCTCTCACGAGCAGTTGAAACACCTGTACACTGTGCACTTCTCACTGTGCACAGACCTGGGGAATGAGTGCTTTGCATAGTAGCTGTGGGTACTAAACCATAGTGTCACATATCTGGGTGCAGAATATACAAATACTGCTTGTGTAGCATCTGTGCAGTTTGTTGTGCCTGACAGCTGAGTTTCTGATGTACTTGCACCTGTGGAAAAATGCTCTTTTTGGCATGGTTGGTTTGCTCAGCAACCAGTCCTCCTCTACCCACAAAAATGCACACAAGGCTGGGGAAGGATCCCCATAAGCTGTGTGTAAGCATCACAAAAATCAACTGCTCCATTGTGTTTCTGTTGCTGGATAGATTGGCAGATCAATATGCTGCAATTGAGAAGACATCCCTTTGCTTCTTGTTTGGTTGGTAGCTTTTGACATCATTTGTAATACTCTTGATCATTTTTATGGAGCTTCATGTAGTAGCAAAGATGTTACCTCAGCCCTGGGCTGACAGGAGAATTTTTGCTGTTGTGGTGGCTCAGGTGGCACCTCACCTCTAGTCTCTAGTGGCACTTGGAGGTAGAGAGAAATGGTCACTGTCAGCAAAGGGAGCGCAGGGGTGTCACGGGGCTGCTCCATGACCAGCTGAATCCAAACAGCTGCATGGTCCGGGTATCCTTCTGGCACAGGGGCCGAGTGCTCCCTACCCACACTGTTATGGGTGTGTGGCCATGGCAGTGTGGGGATGCGTGTCTGAAGCAGCAGGGGTGCTTGCGGTGCTTGCCTGTGTCGGGATGCATGGGGAGCAAACATCAGTGCTGGGATCGCTGGGATCCTGGAGGACAGGCAGGGCTGCAGTGCAAAGGCAGCTCCTGGGCCATCTCCTGCTCTCATCACGGTCCCGTGTTCAGCGATGCCAGGCAGAGGCCCTAGCCCGTGGTCACCCTGTGGCAATGGCCTGGTGCGTTCAGGGAGCGTGTACTGGACAGGCTAATCAGTTCTGCAAACTGTTCCAACCTAGGATTACCATCATGCTACTTGTGGTCAGGGCACATCTCTGTCAAACTGCATCTGCCATAGGGCTGCATTAGCTTTTCCTTTGCTTTTCCTTTGCACGGAGGAGTCGGAGGATACGTTCATTTTTTGTTAGTTCTGCTGGCAATTCATTTGCCTGGAACAAAAAATCCTTGAGGTTAGCAGAAATTAAGGAGTATTTCCCAATCATGGTTGAAAGCATTATACTCTTCAGAAGATCATACTGGTCATTATAATGATGCACGTTTTTTCTAGTGCTGTCTCCACCACTGCTGAAGATATCTTAGGAAACCATCTTTCAGCGTTCAAGTCTCATTTAAGTCTTCAAAACAATCCCAGAAGGCAGTTTGAGTGACAGCTTATTTTGTGCTGACTGTCTAGGCTAAATGCTCTTAGGCTCCCTATTGCTTCTGCCACAGAACTAAAGGAAAGGATAGCTGCTGATTCTTTGGGGGAGATGAGGCAGGCCCTTATGTACTAATGTCCATAAAACTCCAAGGGCTGACTTAAATTGCTATGAAATAGTATTATACTGTAAGGTTGGAAATAGAACATGAATTTCTTATTGTTTTTTAATTTATGGAATACAATTTTGGTAACACAAAGTATTTATGATTAAGCTGCTTCTGAAGATCAGTAATTCTGTCCTGCAAATACACTCTGTCATGCCAAATGGCATGTTATTTACAAAATAAAAAAAATAAACAAAAATAATTTTTAAAAAATTCAGTAGGGGAAGTTTCAGCCACACAGTTTCTTCTACTGCATATCCTGCTGCTGCAGATCATTATCAGTAGCAGAAAAATCTTGTACATTTTCAGGTTATGGTATAAACCCAAAATGTCTATTAACAGAGACTACTGTGTGAGTGGCATTAACTGTGCTGCCATCAAGTGGAATGATGCAGACATTAACAGCCACAGATTTTGTATTAAATGACCAAAATATTCGCAAGATATGTGCTGGATTACTTGTTTTAGAAACTTTCCCTCACCCAGTCATAAGCCAGAAGTCAGTGCCAGACCATTCATTTACAGCTTAACAAACTCATATCAAACCCTAGCAGGAAATAGTCCAGAAACATGTCAGAAGAAGACATATTGACAGAAACTATCCAACATGTAATGCTAAAACACTTCACAGGATAAAACTGTGGTACGTTTTCTATAGAAAAATTGCTGTTATCAGAACTAATTCGAGAAACTAACAGATCTACGTAAGATACAGGAAAGATGCGTGTAATTTGAGACTTATTTTTTTTTAAATTTTTTTTCGGTTTTTTTTTTTTTTGGGGTTTTTTTTTTTTTGGTTTTTTTTTTTTTTTTTATTAGCAATGCCCAGAATTCTACACAGAAACATGGGCTGTCCCCACCTTGATGGCACACAGGCCTGGGAGGATAGCATGCCAGGACCTACCTTGTTTCTCAGGCATGGATCTGCTCCTGCCTCCAGGAGCAGCGCCACTGTCCTCACGTTGCCACTCAGGACAGCTGCGTGGAGAGCAGAGGTCCCATTCTAGGATATGCCAATGGAGGTGTTTGTACCATGCATGGGAAGAAAAGCAAAAGGCAGTGAAACACAAAGAACAGACCTACAAGCAAGAAAGAAGTAACACTGAACGGATTAGGTCATTAAAGGCATAGGGTCTGATTTAGGGTGCTGGCAGCCTAGTGGGATGTGAAGGAGGTGATTTTAAATGCTTTAATAAAAATAAGAGTCAAGTTCACTTTACCACAGCAGTATTTCCTTTAACGATCACTCTTGTCAATAGGTCAGACGTGACATGAACACGGCACTTGTTTCTGCCTGGCAAAATCTGTCATTAACAAGTGAAACAGAGGCACAAGCAGTAATGAAAACCATCTGTGCATTTTATCTTCTTTGATGATTAATGGCCTCAGTGTCAGGCAGCTGTTCGGTGGGGGTTTTTATGGCAGGCCTTTTGTTTGTGGATGCAAACTGACAGCTCAAATATGTGTGGAAGATATTTCACACTCAAAATTAATAACTAAGTTTATGCCACCCACATTTTAAAGTACATTAAGTTTGCCAGTCATTTGCATGCACAGAAGCTATCAAAGTATGTGATTTATGGACACATAAAATTAGGTCAGTCATTAAAAAGCAGCTTCCAAATGGCTGTTATTTTTCAAGTCACTTAATGAATTCAGAGGAAAACAAAATCAAGTAGAGAATATGCTCACAACAGATCTTTTAGGATACTATCTTGCTGACTAAACGCAATAGAAGGCTGGCTATAATGTTAAAACTGTACAGTCAAGAGTAATCTACTTACAGTAGAAATAAAATCAAGTGACAAAAAGCAGAATTTCGTCTATGACACAATGTGCTTCCTCATTCCAAGGATTAAATTCACAGTTTTGTTTAAAAAGATTTGTGAGTGGCATTAAGGCTAAAAAAGATAATTTCATTTTTGTCTTGACTTTTTTTTTTTGCTCAAACTCCTATCATCTTCCACTAGAGTAGATAAATGCCAGATCTTTCATCAGACCCTTTGTCTTCTTGTGTTCTGCCTAAAAAATCTCTGTGTTGCACTACTAACCTTCAGCAGGCCAAGCGTGGGAGAGAATTTCAGCAACTCTTCTATCACATTGTTGTAGCCTTTAATGGCAGCCTTCAGTAAAGCAGTTGTACCATCCTTTAAAAAAAAAGAGGAATGTCATAAATGCCTTGCCTGCATTCCCCTTGCAGGGGAAGCTGGAGGGGAAGAAAAAGCTGGAGGGAAACGCCAGCTCTCCCCAAGCATCTGAGAAGAGAGTCTTCTCTGCTCATCACCTTTGAGGGGGACTTCCACAGCGTGTGCTGCTGGTTTTAGGGTACCTGGAGGATTGTTCCTCTGTGGGTGAAAACTTCAGGATAAAATGAACCAGTGACACCATATACCATCTTTGTCTCTCAACTACGTGGACATTTCCATTCCCTTATTCCAGAAGGTCCCTCCAGGAAGGTGTCCCAGACACAACGGGAAAAAAGAAACCTGTGGTGGGACTTTGCAACCTGACGAATAGGTGGACCCAGCCTCCACCCAGGCAGACCTACAGCCTCCCAAATGAGGCATTAAGCTGCAGACAGAGTGCAGGAGGAAGTGCTACTCACATCCCGTGCGGCGTCTCGCTCCGCTCCCCGGAGCAGCATCACTCGTACCACCTCACTGTGACCCATCTGTGAGGCAATCCACAAGGGAGCTGTCCCATCCTGCAAACAAAATATGACTGCTGATGGATTCACTTCAGTGTTCTTTGCCCTCCGGTATTTTACTGCCCAAGCCTACTGGAATTGATGCACTTCAATTACTCAGTCAAATCCTACAGGGAGTCAAATACAAAGCTGTGTCCAAACCCATGTGGTAGGTTGGTGTATTGAGTTAGAACTGCTTCAATTTGTGGGGTAGAGAGCCTTCTCTTTCATAGCTTGCCAGAAATGTGCATTGCTCTGCAAAATTAAAGCCCAATAAGGCACCAGCAATGCCTAAAATACACAGGGAAGTTTGAAATGTAAGGGCTAAAGGTATCCTGTGTACATTGAACTCTAGGTGATTAGTTTTTTAGTGGAGTTCTGAAGATGCAGATTCTGCAGCTGTGCAGAATCTGCATCTTCAAAACTCCACTAAAAAACAAGGTAATTACCAAGGAATCCAGCATCAAACAATCTGCTTTGGAAAACTCCTATGCAACCATTATTTGAGCACAAAACATCAAAAAATGCATATGCAGAGAAAGCTAAAATTTGTGATGGATTTCCCTCCCAAAGGCAAAAGTGAGTTGAAGCACTAAAAGTATTTCTCACTGCAAGTAGAATTTAGTTTTGTGATTTTTCTCTTTTTTTTTTTCTAAATTGCCTAATTCTCCAGACTGCAGGAGGACCCCAGCAGTTATGTGGTGCCAAACCAATTCCCATGAGCCTTTGAAAAAGGCTTTGCCTGTATGGACTTTAACACAGAAGTGAGGCCCCACAAAGCAGGGTGCCTGCTTCTCCCTCTAGGGCTTGCCAGCTCCCCTCACCACCCTCTGCACCCTGAAGGCTTGGCTTGAAAGAGGAAGACAAACTAAACTGAGACTTCAAAAACAGCCTTAATGAGAAGTTTCAGGAGAAATAAAATTTTTACATTAAATAAGATATTGCCACCTTAATCAAAGAAATAGTCTTGCTCCCCAGTGCCAGCTGAAGATTCCTACGACTTGCTCATGCAACCCAGAAAACCATTGTTGAATCAGTTCTGTTTTCCATGGACTAGTGAATTAATCATTTGAAAGAAAAAGAAGTTATTTCTTCCTTTGATATAAGAATTCTCTTTTTCTGATTCTGAGAAGGAACAAATTCACACCCTG
Organism: Rhabdornis inornatus; assembly: GCA_013397075.1. Lineage (NCBI taxonomy): Eukaryota > Metazoa > Chordata > Aves > Passeriformes > Rhabdornithidae > Rhabdornis > Rhabdornis inornatus. The sequence continues at coordinate 2,481,473 of VWZS01002632.1, read as the reverse complement.
AGATCTTCAGCACTCTCAAATGATGAGGAACATGATCTTTGCCCACGCTTGTATAATTTCTCTATAAATTAACTCATTGAAATTAGTGACTGAACTCACTCTGGTATATATCCTGTTAATATGAGTATTCTTTGTGATTCAAAAATAACAAAAGCTGTCTTGTATACAGAGTATGTGATGTTAGTTTGATGTCAAAAACTGTCCCTCTTCAATTTATTTTTTTTAGTGTTTTCCCTACCATTAAGCTGACTCTTCATACTTTTCTAATCTCCCCCCACCAGAGGGCTCTAGAAAATAGTAATATGTGCATTGAAAAAGCCTGTAAAACTTAGAAAATATCTGCGAGCAGCCTATACAATTTAATCTGCACGAAGAAGCAATGCTGTGCAAATCCACGCTTATAGATTCATACAAGCAATGAAAGCACAAACTCAGCATAGGAAACAAAGCAGGTTTTGTTTACCACAGTGAAGTTTGTAGGAGCAGCCCCTATTTTCAGATATAAATGAAGAGGAGCAAAAGGAAATGCAAATGTTGGGTGATATCACTGCTACCATTAATTGTCATTAATAGTATTGCAGTCAGACATTATCCTCAGCACCTCAGCTATAGGATAGAGACAAAAGTACATTATGAGGAAGAGTGGTTATATTGAAGGACTTAGCCTGAAGAGAAGAAAGACAGTGAAGATAATGATGGGCTCACACTGACATAGGCTCATATTGACTATGGTCAGTTTCTTTCACTTAAGCAAACAGCATCTAGCACTTAGGTTTATGCAAATATCTATGATATTTATATGGAGTAGATGAGCTTTCTGTCCATTTTCATGTTGGTGAAAGACACAAAGCAGATATTACATTTTACTCAGAGGTCACATGAGAGTTCATGTGTAAACAGATATTAGGCCTTGGCAATGAGTCAGGAAGAAAGTGAGAACAGGGAAAGATGTAGTGCAAAAGCTCTTCTCCTTTCCTTGTCCCTCTGCCCAGGGACCCAGCAGACTGCAGATCACTACATTCCTAGAATAATTTTAAATACCCCATACGTTTGTAAGGTGTTCTTTTTTCCACATTTGGTTACAAGCTAGTATTTATGGACAACACCTTATTATATCCATCAGCCAGAAGTTCCAAATATACTCTGACTGAAATCATTAATGCTCTTTCTCTTACTCATTAACTAATGACTTCATCTTGCAGCTTTGAATCTCAACTTTTGCTTATGGTTTAAAGCTTTAGGAAAGGCCAAATTAGGGTGGGAGGTGAAAGGCTCCCCAAATTTCCAGTAGGTATTTCAAGGGGCAGCCTGCTTTCAGGCTACTCAGTGTCATCTCCTCCACTGCTCTGCCCATTTGTCCGCTTGCACTACTACATATAATTTGCCAATAGCAAATTGGTTGCTTGGTAAAGTGCACCCTATATAGATTTACTGGCTTACATGTATGTATAATTGCATATCGTGCTAAGAAAAATGTTGTTAATTTTCAGATTATTTTGAATCTGCTTAGCCAGTCAGAATAAAGCCTGTTGTGACGCAGACTGCCAAAACAGCATTGGCAAAGAATCTTACAGCTTTGTTTTGTAAGTTGAAGAAGCATAGAAATATCTCCTGTAGCAGGCTTCAGACATTGCTCCCAGCTCTGTCTAGACAAAAAGATGACAAAAGAATTCCTGCCCAGCTCTTCCACATTGGCAAGAGCAGAAGACAGTTACAACCCAATGGAAAAGACATCGCCAAGGCAGAAACTTTCCAGGAAGCTTCACTATTTGGTGTTGTGAGAGCTGAGCTGAAGGGCTTGCACATGGACAGCCGGGCCATCCAAAATGTCTGTGGTGTCAGAAATACCCCCATAGGATGAGAGGTGGGACACCAGACTGAGAGGGAACTGGTATCCACTAAAGCAGCATGAGGAGACATAGAAAGCAGACAAATGTGTGCAGGTCCATGGATTAAGCCACCAAATCCCAAGGTAGAGAAGGAAACTTGGACACCATGAGGAAGGAGAAGATAAACTCACACCTGGCACTCTGCAGCCCTGTATTTGAGGTAATGTTGCCTGGAAAAGTTTTCTACCACAGTGAGAGCAATGTAGCTTGTAAATGAGAGTGAGAGTTGTCTGGCATCGAAACTGCCCCTTCTAGAGCTACATTCCTCATGACCAACACACCACCTTCTAACAAAGTACAAATCCATTTGTTAGTAAGAAAGAGACTGAAGTCCATCCAACCATTACTTGACTAATTAAACAGTAAAAATGTTCCATTTGTTAAGAAATGTTTCAGGTTACAGTGGACCCAAATAGAAATGCCACGCACTTATCCAGGCATAATCTTAGCAGGGATCGGAGGTACCCTCAAGCGAAGAAGGTCTGTCCTGCTGGAGATGAAACAGAGGAGCCAGGAGGAACATTCACACAGAGACAAGTCTTTGCCTCAAGTAAGATTTTAAAATGCCTCATGAAACACTGTGCAGTAGAAATTGGATTAGAGAGCTAAAAAAATAGTGTCAGAAAGAATTAGCTGCATTATAACTACAGATAGCAGAATGCAGTTTTAATGGCAACAGGGTTCAGCGGGATCTAAAGCTCTCCAGCTGTATTTTGACTTACTCAAAGGGCATTAATGCATACTTTGGTCTCTCCTTCTACATTGGAACTTTAGACTTAATTAACAGCTTTTAACATTTCTTAAGCTTTTTCTAGGGAGACAGTGTGGAGGCAACCTAGGAGCAGCTAATGCATCAGTCCAGGCAGTAGCTGCCAGCACAGCTCTGGTACTCAGAGGTGGAGCTAGGGGCAGCAGGAAAACTATTTCAGTTAAGGCTCTTAAAATACTAATCCTCTTCCCTTACACCGCAGCTAGGAGTGTATGCAGACCTACACATGCAGCAGAAACATATAGATCAGTGTCTGTTGCCAGGCTATGATTTGTCAGGCTTTTGGTGCAGATGAAAGGAAATACTGAAAATACCTGGCAGAGCTTGTCTCATGCCACGTTGTCCGCTGTTATTAGAGTTTTTGCACTCATTTGCTCTTGCCTGCTGCTTTTTCACTTGCTGCAGTCAGTGATTACAGCCACCTGGCTGACATGCATGACTAATTACAAGGACAAGACCTTATCCCATCAATTTCAAATGTGCAGTGAAGACCCAGGACAGCTACCTTGCCTGCAGGGTTTCAGCAGACCACAGGCGAGGGTCTCAAAGCAGGTAGAGATTCCTGAGAAGCTCCATCTCTAACCTGACATTTCTATGTGCTGGGTGTAAAGCTAGCTGTGCAACTCTATCTCTGGCTGTTTACGCACTGATTTTAGAGTCAAGAAACAGCTAAACAATTAAGAAACACTTTTATTTGGAAAGCAAGAGAGATTTCATACATGTCTCTCTATATATCACGTATGCTTACCTATCCCATAATTTAAAGCCTAGAAAGCCTCTTGCAACCTTACCTAACTCCAGCATCCAGCCGATGCTTTATATAAAGTTCAGAGCTATATACTAATGCAGTACATAATCTGGAAATATGAAAGCTAAAACTTAAGGCATCACATTGATGATGATATTATTATTATTATTATTATTTATCAATTACACAGTCAGGTGTTCCAGTACGATAATTTAGCTTTTCACCGCCCATTAGCTACTAAGAGGAATTCCAGTTGCTGCTGAAACTTTCAACTCTGAGATTGGGGGGTTTTCTGTCACATTTTCTGGCTGTTTATGAAGGGTGGTGGTACTTTCCAGGAAACACAGGCAACCGATGGAAGCAGAAATCATTAATGTTACATTTTAAAATCACTATTTTTATAACAAGCAATCGGCCCATTTGAAGAGGCACATTAAAGCTGCACCCTGGCTTTGACAAGCAGAGGAGAGGAAACAACATTGTCAAAGGTGACCTCTGTGTTCAGAGAAAATGAGAGAAAAGGCATCACAGTGGATCCAGCCCCTAACCCCCTAGCAGGGATCTCTGAACCAGCCACAAATCTTGCTCACACTTCCCCTTTACTGATCAAACAGCAGCCCTACTGCTCGCAAGGACATAATTTCATGCTTACAGCTGCCTCTGGTTGTATGTGTTTGCAACATCAGGCCCACTAGACTGACTAGCTGGAAATGGAGAGAAAAGCTTTCCATATGTCTCAAGAATCTCCAGGGGTGAAGGCAATACTCATGCTTGAATTTCAGAATGCACAGGAATGACACAAAGTAAAACAAAAGTAAAACAAACAAATAAACAAAAGTAAAACTAAAAATAAAAGCATTTGTCAAAGATAAACTTTGACACTAAAGCCACATCTGAATGTCTGGAGATTTCAAAAAATAGAATTTAGTACTGCCTCCTCCTAGAGCTCCCAGATTTTCAAAAGGTTTTCAAACAATTTTCAAAAGAACTCAGGTTGTAGGCTGTGTAGACCTTCAAAAGTAATGTGTTACAACACAAACAGATCAGTAGTTGCAAGAGGTAGTGCAAGGCCCTTACATCAACATTCCATACAGCTGGAGGGTTTTTATTAGGATTTAGTTTGGTCCCTGACCCAAACACATATGCAGTTCAAAGGAGCAGTCAGTGGTTTGGTCTGCTCTAGTATCATGGAATCATTTGGGCTGGAAAAGACCTCTGAGTCCAACTGTTAACCCAGCACTGCGAAGTCCACGACTAAACCATGTGCTCAAGTGCCACATCTACATGTTTTAAAAACCTCCAGGGATGGTGGCTCATAGGGTGTGAAGTGTAGATCTAGGGCAGAGCTTTCAGTTTCAGTTCTTTCAGAAATGACTGAGGTATTTATTTCAAAATCATGTTAACAATCTGAAGTAAAACACAGAATGTTGTCACAGCCGCAAATTGCCTTCCAATGAAACACCTCCACAGGAACCTAATGCCTGGAGAAAATTCCAGTGTTAATTTTCTTAGCTATAAAATTAGAACCCAGGTCTGCCCTGAAGTGTTGATCATACCTGTCGTGGCTGGTTAACCTTTGCTCCTGAAGAGAGCAGCAATCGGATGACGTCCAGATATCCTCCTTGTGCCGCCAGGAAAATTGCAGAAGCTCCATCCTAAGAACAAACACATCTGTCTTACACTGTGTTGAAGTGATGCCATTTTTCCACACAAAAACAAATCAAACTGAATTAAGTTCTCAGTCTGTAGTTGTTATGCTTTGTAACAGCAGATAAACAGCCATGCTCAAGAAATAGCTACCAGAATGCAAAGCTGAATTCATAATAAACTGTGGCAACATTTTCATTCAGTATGCACAAATACTGGCTCCCATCATATATCAAATCCAATATTTAAATCCTGTGTCTGGAATAAGATTCTAGTTCGTTGAGGCATCAAGCTACATAACTAGAAATTAGTTCCTGTACAGCAATATAGGTTCGCTTAGCTTTTATATGTTTGTGCAGAAGTGTTCTGCTACATGGGTACATGGTGGAAACATGCCAGGTACTTTGCAAGACTGCAAACCCCAGCACCGAAGTCTGCCCTTGAGGCTGAAGGAATAAGGCCTGTGCCACCCCAGAAACCACCATGCTTCTGCTCTGGCACACCCGGAAGAAGAGACTTCACCTATAATATAGTATCTAAAAGTACTTCATAGCCATATCAGAAACCAGAATTTTCCTGAAAAAAGCTTGTGAATGAATAAATTGTGAACAAATATGGGGTTTTATTTTTCTTTGACATGTCTTTCATGTGCAGATGTTCTCAGAATTTTACTTCAGAGAAACCCCTTGCATAGAAAAAAAATTAAAAGTCATATTTCATTAAGTGTTTTTGATGGAACATTTTCAAACAGCATTATAATCCATCTAACCAGCTCTAAGTAGAAATCTGTATTGAGGGTGGGACAGGTGTTTACCCATCCTACATCCACAGCACTAAGCACAGGATGTGCTAGGACAAGTTTTCCCAGGAGGTGGGAATCTTTTCGTTTAGATAGAGACAGGAATTAACCCCTTTACTGCATCTCAGATGTGCAAGTACACCTCTCATGCCAACTCAGGCAGGTGCATATCACAAAATACAGAGCATTTTAGTGAAAGCCTGCTGTTGACTTTGTTGGCATAAACACTATGTTAGGACTAAATGCTGTTGTCTGCAGAGAGAGTGTGAAAAACACAGCACAGACTCTGTGAAGCATGAGCTGAATATAGTGCCCCAGGGACTGAATTTAGGATGTTTGACATTAATTTCAAGACAAATGTCCTCTATTTTGTAAACAAAAGAGGTGTCTGCTGAAACTATTAATGCCCATCCCTGGGCCCTTTGATGGGCTGTTTTCTCTGGTTGCTGTGTGAGTAAATGAAAAGACCTGGCAGTACCAGAGCCTCTGCAGGCTTCCTCCAGAGACAGAGAACACTTCAATTTAGAAAGTAAACAAGGTTGTGTAATATTAAAAAAGCTCTTTATTGTAGGATAAATCAAGATGGAAAACCTTGCATTCACTGATACCTATTTGATTTGAATTGATGCTGTAATGAAAATGCTGTTTTGAGGCTATAACGCATTTCTGCAAGAAATACTATTTAGTTAGGGTATTCTTTTGTCTCTTGCTCTCCTGACCCCTCACATGAGTCAATTTAAGATTAAAACATTGATCTTGATGGTTTTGGGAGGAGTATCCAAATACATGCTCAAAATCCCTCTCATTTAGCTGCCAGTGAAACTGCCATCCAGGTACCGCTTGCAAATGCAGCTTGGCCCACAAAAAGAACTTAGACAACACTTTTTTCCAAGAGATTGTATTCTTATTTTATTACACAACTGCTTCTGACTGACTTTGTCCAATGCCTGTGAGCAACAAAATTACATTTTAAAACCCAATTGCCAATATTGCTCATTTCCAGGAGAGACAACAAGGAAGTTATTTTACTGCCTTGACCTCTGGGTAAGAGTCTGCGGGTGTGGCAGCATAGCTATTTTTAAACTGAGTGGCAGCCCCTAGGATTACCCTGCAGAGGGATGAATCACTGCCTTCAGATCAGAAAGACAATTCCTATTTGCACAACAGCAAGGGTGGAACAACCTTCTTTATAAATAAGGGGTGAGGCAGCATAGAGGTGGGGATCCCCCTATGACTTCTGCAGTCACCAACTCCAGGAGAGCTCTCAGCTCCCCTGCAAGCCAGCAGGAGCTGGGAGTGAAAGAGCATCCTGCAGATCCAAAGCCAAAGGAAACACCTGAAAAAACTCATATATCTCAGAGAAACATCTTCCTCTTTGTCAGTCTTGAGTGCCCTGGGGTAGGAAAGAGTGGTGGGAAGCAGAGGCAAAATCTGCTACTCATTTCTGTTGAATGCTGAAAAGCTCAACTTATCTGTGTCTCTGTTGGAGTAAATTAAATCCAGAGCTGCATTGGTTCAATCCAACTTTCTGAAAAGTCAACTAAACAACATCAATTCAGCCATTTTAGCCTCACTTTGCCCAAAACACTGACAAACTGGAGATTCACAAATACCAAACAACATAATTTTAACTGATATTAAAAAAACCAAAATGCTTTGAAGCAATTTAAAGGTTTTAATTTTTACTATTCTTTCTGGCAGAAAACTAATGTACTTCAGAGGCTCTAGAGCTATTCATTCTTCTACAAATCGTGGTAGAATATGACATGCTCTTCCCTCCAAGGCTAATGGGTGGCTCAAGTCTGTTCCAGATTTGATACATATCCTCCATGCAGATCATGAACCAAAAGGCAGCCAAAGAATCTTTTCTGATTTTGTGCTACTTCTCTCAGCATCATAAAAAGCAGACAGTTAACAAAATCCGCATCTTAGAGGAACAGAGTACTACAAAAATGCAGTGTTTGGCAAATGCCTGCCTGTGCTGGAGCCAGGGTGTCTGCTGCTGTCCAAGCAACAGCACATTTGTTCCACCACCACCATTGTCAATATTGTGTGTGTCAAATAACTCACATAGAGTTGATCGTGAATGTTGGCACCGTGCTTCAGCAGAGTTTCCACTACTTTTGCATGCCCGTACTGACAGGCAGCCAGGAGAGCTGTGCCTCCGTCCTGCGAAAAAGCAAAGAATGGGTACAGTCAGGTGAGAGGTCAGCTGCTGGGCTGAACATCACCATAAAAAAAAAGGAGAGCCAAACTTTAAGAATTTTCAGAATTTGGCTCACAGCACTTCTGTAATGAGTAGCTACCAAATCTTTCATAACTTTAATGCCAAATGTTGACAAGTAAATCTTTCAAATTGGCTCAGTCACTACATACATTTTTCTCCTGAGTTTTTTTAAGGCGGGAAAGGAACTAAGAAAATTCTGTTTTTCATTCCTTATCTTCTGCCTTGCCATTAGAAGCTTTGTTCCTTTCACAACTCCAAGCTCCTCCATGTCTCTTCCTTTTACAGCCAAATTCCTTATGCCTGCCAAACTCTTCCAGCGATGGAAGGACAGCACACCTTTCCACTGCTCCAGAGTCTATTGATCATCTGCTCTTCTTTGGCCAGAACCCTGTGCCCTGTTTTGTCCTGCCTCTCATTGGTGGGTTGTTGGCCTGGAGCTAAGTAGAGAGGAAGGATTTTAAAGTGTACTAGCTGTCTGTGGAAGTGTGAGTCTGACCAAAGACATGACCATCACTGAAAGGGCCATTACTTCTGCTTGAGAAGTAATCCCTGCAGGTAGGATCAGTCCCAGGTAGTTAGAGTTGCTGCACATCACCACTAAAGGGAGACCTAAGCATATGCATCAATCCCTGCTTGTAGAAACATTCCTTTGGGAGCCAGCCGAGAAGGGAAACACCTCAGTGTCACTGGTGATTTACTCCAAACCAGCTGAAACAATTGAGACAGCAAATGTGGGTCTTGCCATCTTAATGTGCTGTGCACCACTCAAAAATTATCAGTATTTCAGACACAGCTATGGAGAGGAAGTTCTTATCTCTGCCTGGGATGGCACCATGCCATCATGCAAAGATGATGTGCATCCCACAAATGTGCCCACCACAGGTCTTCCTTCTCCTCCCCTGCCTTCTCCCAGTCTCAAACCTCTCTTCCACAAGATAAGCCATCTAAAGTATTTCAGGTAAATGGTTTCTAGAGCTGTTATTAATATGGACACAAGATTCTGCTTTGACCTAGACTTGTTCTCTGAAACAACTCCAAATTTTCCACATAGAATTTTCCACATAGACAGATATCCACAAAAGAAGTTACAGCTTGAGTGACCAAATGGATCTTTTATAATGAGAAGTGGCAATCAAATTTATTAATCAATGGTGCAATTTAATGGCTGTAATAACCTTGTGAAAACTCAAGCTCTGACATGACTGAACTAACCCACAGGCTCTATTTATACCTACCCCCAAAACCTTATATTCACTCTTCCTGCCTACAACATTGAAAAGAAAAGAAGGCTTGGGCGTAAGCAAAGCCAGAGATGTGAGGCTGTTGTCTGACAGTCTAAGAATTGCCTATTAATTCTGGATAATTTGAGTAAGTACAGTGTGCAATCAGGTCAGTGGAGTTAAGTTTCTCTTCTGAGAAATTAGACTTCCCTGCCAAATCAAACTACCGTAATTTTATGTGAACTGCTGGAACAAAACACAAAAGCAATCACAATTGTTCTTGGATTAAAAAACACCTTATACACACTTCAAAGACAATGGAAAAGCTAATAGCTTCATGAAACCTCTTTCCTCTCCCCAACCACGTGAAAGCCACTTTGCTGAAGTGGTGACTTACCAGATCAAAGAGCTACCAAAAAAAAAAAAAAGATAATTTTTTAAAGACTTTTTCCCTGAACGATGTTGAGAGAGAGAGAAAGCTTAGTGAATTAAGAAGAGAAACTGTGCTATCCAAACTGAAAGTCCTCTGTGGAGGGACAGGGAATGAAAAAAGTTTTAGGAAGTTTAGAACTATTAAAGTTCCCTGTAGAGAGGGTAAATAGACATGCTTGGTTGGTTGCATATGGGATAAGTTTGTTTATTGCTTTATGGTCTGGCTTTTGTTTTCTAAAATTCTTGTGTTCTCCACAAACTCCTGTTATTTTTAGAAGATTGTTTGGTTATTGTCGTAATTTCTGCAGGGAGCCAAGTGACAGGTCTCAAATAAAAGGCAGGCCTGCAAAGCTAACTGCAGTTTGGCGCATCAGAGCTGAAGCCCAACACTTGGAATCCCAATGTGTGATCCTACCCTGGGATAGGATCAGCTCTAGCTGAAAATCCTAATGTTTTACAGGCAATAGGGAAAGCACATCAATTGTGGGCAATTAAAAAAAAAAAGTAAATGAGAGAGTTTTAACATCCCTTCCAGCCATGTGATTACCTCTTTCTTTTTTGGCTTCAGCTGAGATAACTAAAAAGCTGAAGCAGCATCTTTGGTACTGGCAAGCCTCTTGGAAACTCTGAGCAGGGCAGCAAGTGGGAGCTGGACACGTGAGCAAGCACTGAGGCACTCCTGGGGCTATCACCCCTTCTGCAGTGGGCAGGAGGCCACTGTGCAACCTGTTAGAGACAGCACATTGCCTTGGGCTCACTTCTTGCTCATATCCTGTTTTCCTCACACAATGAAGCTTCTATTAATCCTGCACTGCAAATATTTCCAGCTCAGATAGGAGCTGGACTTTTCTCAGCTACCTCTGATTCTTTCCCTGAAAAACCATTTTGCTGCTCTCCCCAGAGCCTGTGCTCCTCACTGCCAGCACATAGCAGCAGCTACTGATCTGCAGGGAAAGTACTTGGAACAGCAGCACTGGGTAAGACCATGCTAAGTGGTGTAGACTTCCCTGTCTATTTGCCTTTCCTCTGCCATAATCACCCGAAAGTAGCTTAGAATGATACGCTGTTTTACTATCTCTTAAATATGGTACAGAGGAGGAGAACTGATCTTGTGCAATCACTGCCTGCTGAAAAACAGCCTCTGACATACTGCTGTTCCACCTGCAGTACTGCTCAGAAAGTGTGCCACCATGTTTTTTAAGAACTCACATCTATCAGAATAAAAGAAAAAAGTTTCAACCTATGTTAAATATTTCTGTGGATGTCAGATTGGGACAGTACAGAATAATATGAATGACTAGTATTATATGTAATAATTATATAGTAATTAACCTTCAATAGTACTATTCATTCTCTTTAGAACATCAGCATTTATTGCTAATTACTTTATTACACTATTTTGGAATAGTTTTACTTCGCCTGCCATAGCAAATATAAATTCTCATGTTGCAAAGCTTAACAAGAATTGCACGCCTGTATTAAGACAGTTCTCCAGAATTCTCATATATGAGTAACAAATGTTACACAATCATAATTTACAGATAAGTGCATGAAAAAGATGCTGGGCTTTACATTTCTTTAGTTAAAATCTCTGTTTTCTAGGATACATTCAATTTGTGTGCTTATTCCAGATCCATGTTGTAAGTTATAATAGAAATATATATATTCTTGCAAATGGATTAATTCTGCACTGCCCTTTAAAAACAGAATCAGCCATATCTTTTCCAGTGCTGGTCCCAGATGAGTGTCCTAGTGAGCAAATACTTTGTCCCTAACCTGAAAAGGTGTGTTTTATCAACTATATTGTTTCTGGGGTTTGGGATGGATGGACAAGCCTGTCACCTTGGTCATGTGCTAACAGAATGATGGGATTATTCCAAGCTATGAAAACCACACTATTAAATCAGAAGATAGAACTGATACAAAGCCACACTAACAGGCCAGTGGAATATGTAGACCGTCTATGCACTACACCTGACTGGTGACTCCTGCTCAGGCACATGCTGGGTGGTGCTGCTGGAAAATCATCTCACATGCACACCACATGCCAGTTTCCCATGTTATGTCCATTGGGAGCTGGTGTTATCTTTCAACTAGCTTGTCTGGATGCAGCAGAAAGCTGTGGCCTGGAGAGGAAGAGCAACCAGCCCCTTAAAAGATACTTGGGACTAGCATATGGGCCAAGTCAGGTCTGGGTTCAGAAGCAGAGGCAGGCAGGAAAAGAGGGATTGGAATTAAAGTTTCAAGGTGAGCAACAATGGACCCCAAACTTGAATTTGTCCAAAGATGGAAGCCATTTTGAGCAGCTGAACACAGAAATATTATTTTATAATTTAGACTTTTCCTGTCTTTTATCTGTCCTAGAGTTTCACATTAATATATTTTGCATGCTTGATAAAAGACTGTATATTGTCATGAAGGATCAGACAATTCCAAGCCTGCTGTTTACCTCCTGGATCAAATCTTGGCGTCTTCACAAACTCCTAGTTCACAAGCTATGGAAAAATTGAGTGAAGTTGCAACTGTCCCTCTAGACAGAATAAGTTACTGAGCCTCTGACTTGCCAGCTGAATGCAAGGAAAGATGACCCCTCTGAATCTTGCTAACCCCCATCCATATGCTGAAATAAAAGTCAGAGAGGCAACATTTATTTTAATGTGCAACTTTACCCAATGAATTTGTCCCACATGAGATTTTCCAGAACTTTAAGATACAGCTGTTGAATTTAACACCGCAACCTCCTGCATTGCCAACTTTCACAGCTGCTCTCCATGCTGTGTTAAACAGCCACAATTTCATTCATGCTTTTATTACTGATTGCTGTTGTGGTCAGAGAGCTGCTCACCACAAGCACAGCTCCCTGGGGTATCAGAATCATACTCTATGGGCATGTGTGAACTCTGGCCACAAAACATCAGGATTTTTAGCCCCTGGAGCATAAGGAGCTGGGTTTCTGATGTTCCATCAATTCCTTCATAATTTAGAGCCTGTATTCCCAGGGATTCCAGAAAGCAGGTATGGATTGAGAGAATCATTCAAATCACAGAACTAAAATCTTGAGAAATTGATTACTGTAAAGAAATATTGCTTGTCCAAAGACATCACTAGGGATCCCAGGGTAAGTGACTGGCAAGTGTCCTCCTCTCCAGATTATGAGAACGCTTCAAAATGTATCCAGCATCTCAAGGACAAGTATATTTAATGAAAGTATGTTGCTTTTCCCCCTGTTTGCTGAAAGCAGAGGTGCTAATACTGGCTAGGGAAATGAGACTGAGTTGATGTACTGCTGTCAGTGATGAACTGCTGATCTTGCTGCTGTTGGCCCCATGAGGGGTGAGGAACGCAGGCCCTGCCACCTGTGCTTTTGGCTATTGTAAGAAGATTTTGGGAAAGGACCTGCCTGAACAAAGAAATGAAAGCTCTGAGGTGCATTTCATCTTCTTCTCCCAGATGGGAAAGTGGGAATTTAGGGAGGACTGAAGGCATCAGACTTTTATGTACTCTATGGTGGCATGCAGAGACATTTCAACGTTGATGAAATGTAAGTTCTACGCAACTGGAGTACATAAATACCTAAATCAGGATCCAACCTGGTATGTACAGAAAGACCCTTTGATCTTGTATTGGAGGATGGCTTATGAGGAAAGACTGGTATCACTATCAAGGGACCTTGATGAACTTATGCCACTAAGTCTAGGTAGGAAAAGCTAGTCCAAAGTTAATATTTCACAATGTGTTGCATTACTCATATTACTCGAAAAATGTTCATGTGAGGAAATTTCATCATCTTAACACTGCCCTGTCATGTTTCATGTGAATACAAAAAACCCAGCCTTGACTGCCAGAATGTATCAGCATGCAAAAATAGACCCATCATCTTACTTTATTCTTAAATTCAGTGGAGGCTCCAAATGAAAAGAGAAATTTCACTACATCATTGTGGCCTTGCTGTGCAGCAAAGAACAGAGAAGTTGCACCTGACTGTAAAGGAAAAATGGATTAAAATAATAACAAACACATAACATATTTGACTGAAGTATAGACATTTCAAATTAAAAAGTATTGAGCACAATCACTTGAATATCAGCTGAAAAGACATGATGAATTTGAAGACTCCAGAGGACACCAGCTATCTTAACTCAGTCTTCTTCCCATTGCACTGAAAAATCTGTCCAGCATCATACATCTGGGAAGGAGGAAGGGAAGGGAAGGGAAGGGAAGGGAAGGGAAGG